>JBAJNP010001153.1:0-67898 GCA_036877545.1 Yasuhikotakia modesta
AAAGCACATGAACTTCTGTACGTTACAATTATACGAATGAATCATTTTACAGATTATTGACTGTTTCTTTTTCATGTTTCTTTCTCATTGCTTAGCTAGGCTGTTTTTAGCAGATCCACATTAAATGTCACTGTAAAATGTTGATAAACATGTGATAGTACATTTTTTAATTCTCTATATAATAATATGCTGTTATGTTACCTGATGACTGAAACCTCCTACAGGCTAATGAACTATATTACTGAAGGATTCAGATTCAAAGATCAGAATTTGATTATGACAATAAATAAATGTAACTGTTTATTGAACATGTTTTTCTTCATATTGTCGTTGCAGCCGTTTTGCTGGTATTACTTTATTTTGCATCACCTCTCACGGCCTCTCATGGCTTTACTCTCATTCAGATCTGCTGTATCTGTGACAGAGCTGTGATCATATAAAACTCTTTAGTGAGAGGAAAATATGCTTCCAATTATTCTGCTGAGAACTTTCAAAATGTTGAAATCCAATTTGTTGTACCTGTAAGGCCAAATTTACATCAAAATGTGTTCTAGAAAACTCATGCCACTGTAACGTGAGGCTGTTTGTGAACTGTGCATTGCCGGCACTTCAGGCTCTGTCAGTGTATTTCAGGCTTTGGAGAGTACATACTTCAGCTCTGCCCAATTAGCGCAGTGGCTAGAAGCCACAAGGCCCGGTTTGAGCCCAGCAGTCTCTGCATGGCCACCGCACTGAAGACACCCACACAGCTCTGCTCGCTGCCTCACACACACACACACAGCTGCCAGAGACACACTAGTGTTATTCAACATCTCATACCTCCCCCTCCTCACCACTACACCCACACACACACACACACAATTCTGCACTCAATAGGGTGCATGTGAGAAGAAGAGGAAGAGCGAGAAGAGAGAGACAAAAGCCACAGACGTGGACACGCAGAACTTCACAATGTGTGTGTGTGTGTGTGTGAGGGAGGCAGAAAGTGTGTGAATTTGTGCATGAGTGTGAAACGGAAGCGAACTTCAGATTAGAAGCAGTACAGTTTTTTATATATATATACACATTTATATATATATATATATATATATATATTAGCAGAGGAGCAGAATGTAAAAAGGTGTTTGACTGAACCTGTCGACCACAGCCCAGCTAACTAATGCTAGCAAAACGTTTTATGTTATATATTATATACTGTAAGTGCACAAAACTTTATTCATGAATTGTTAGTGAAACATTTTAAAAATGTTACAGATACAGTATATATGAGTTTAAATAACCAAGCAACCACATCTAAATAACTGGACATTCTGAATGTTCTTAGAACATGCAAAATACCATTTTAATGTTATGTAAGTTTTAAGTTATTTTACAGTTTTTTACTTCATGAAAAACCAGGGAAACATTCTTATAAAATAAAATGATGAGTTTGGAGAGTGTTTGTGTCTTTGCGTATCTGTGTGATTGTGTGTCAGTGTGGGCAGGTATTTGTGTGTTAGTGTATTGGAGTGTTTGGGAGTGTGTGTGGGTGGGAGAGCTGCGCACATCTGTGTTTTTGTGCGTTTGTCTTTTAATGCTTCTGTGAGAAAGTATGTGTGTGTTTGAGCGTGGGCAGATTTCTAGCGCTTGGGTGTGTTTTGGTGTGGGTGGGGGGTATCTGGCATCCAAAGATAGAGATTGGGACTCGGAAGCGTCTGTCTCTGACTGTCTGAGTTTTCCCACCAAAACTTTCCCATGTCTCCAGTGTGAAGGCAGAGGTCATTGCTCACTTTGGTGAAGATGTCGGCGAGTCTCTTTAGTCATTATGACAGATGTGCTTGAGAAACTACACATTCAGATGTAGTCACATTCACTCAGTTAGCTTTGCTGAGACAGATTTCTGACCATCTACATGAAGTTATTTTTGACCATATGTAAGAAAATCTGTTCGCCCAAAAATAATAATTACTAATTACAGAAATAAATCTATTTTTACTTGCCAATACATGCCTTAAGTGAAACTTTCTAACCTGGCAAAAATTAAAGCACTAAACAGTAATTCGTTCTTCCAATAAAAGTGCTGCTTAACAAACCTGCACTAGTATTAGTTGTGTAGCACAGACCGATTGTCTGATTTTAACTCGATACAGCAGGACATTACATGATCAGTAAACATGAATCAAAAGGCAAATCTGAAAAATTGTATCCAAGGACCAGACGTTAAATGTTCAGTAAAGTTTGATGGATTTTTTTAAGCTTGTCCCCTCGTGTCTGATGATGGTGTACACAGAACTTCCTGTGTAAGAGTGAACGTTTATTGTGTGTGTGTGTTTATGAATGGGTGTATATATGTGTGAGAAGGGAACTGAAAGAAGAGTTTGGCGTGGGACGTGGAGAGCAGTGCTGCGACCCTGAAGCGCACAAACACACACAAACACAGAATCACTGGCCGGTGTGAAGGGCAGAGGACAGGGAGTGTAAACGGATGTCTGCTGTCAACCCTCTGTGTGCCTCCAGTATCAGATAAACCATCTCTGTAACATAAGTCTTCATAAAACAATAACATAACAATTTTACGTTTTAAGAACGCTCCCCTAATTTTACCATTAAGTGACAAAAACATTAAAAATGTTGTTTTGAAAGTTCTAGTAAATATGATACAATATTCCAACTTTATAAACAGTAAAATGTTTTACATAAAGCAATAAATATTTTTTCAGTAATATAGTCCAGATCGCTGTGTCTGCATATAAAGCTGTGATAGGACAAACATTTCAGATTGAAAACGAGAGATTACACTTTTCTGCTTGAATTCTCAAAAACACATACTGAACACGAAACAGTGTGTAGCTTTTGCAATGAGCAAGACTAAGATCAATACCTCACATCAAATCAGTTTATTTAATCAGGCACTTTTGAATATTTACACTACAGAATGAAAAAATGTCTTATAATCGAGCACAAATTTTAATGCAATGCTTAAAATAGGATGTTTTCAAACAATCAAAATAACACTTTTAACATCTTAATGGAAACATTTTACATCTTGGGGTAAATAGTGAAGAATCAGAACTGTGCTGCCATGCTCACATCCAGCAGATATGAGACTCAGGATGAGGAGTGAGACTCCAGAGCTCATGGGAGCCTTAAATAATGTGTAAGTGACTGTAATGTTGTATATGATAAGTTAATTTGAGCTGTGTAATCCCTGCAGATTGAACACACAAGCTTCCCTGAATGCTTTGCCTCGGGGAACACTTGTCACACATCAAGGTGGCTTTACTCGCGTGATGTCACTGAATCACAGCTGGGAGAAGATACACTCACAGTCACACTAATATTCTTGGAGCTGGTGAATGAAATCTTCCAAATAACAGAGTCCAATAAAAACATGCATGTCAATTTAAGTATAATAAATATGATATAATAACCACACGCTGCATGAAAAATAAAGTCAAAAGCATTGATTTTTTACATTATTATGACAATTAAAGATGCGATTCATAACTGTTGCCTCTCTGTCGCCATCTCTGTTTGTAACTTAACATTGCAGGTTCCTTTACCTGTTTATTTTAATGCATGCTGTAGTCAAATGAAGACAAACTTAATCATCATAAATTATTACCATTATACATTATGATATAAGTTCTTAATCAAAATATAAGTTTTTAATCATTCCTTTATTTGGGGGAAAAATGATCCTGACATATTCTTAAAAGGTTTCATGGCTTTAATTCTCCAATGTTTAACTGTCATTCACAAACATGGGATTTTTAATGTTAAATGCATGAATTAATATATAATAATAATATAAATAATAAATGTGAGTATATATGCACAATAAATTAGACTTCCTATAATAAAATCCCATCAAGCAGAAAGATGTGTGACTGTGTGAATTATACCTGTGGTTCATTTGTAGGTGCTTAAATGCTGCTGGCTGAATTTAGAATATGAGTTAGTTCTCCAAATAACTCTGTCAAATACAAGGTGCCACAGCAACAAACACGCTTTTCTGTCTGCATGTCCAAGTAATTATGCACTGCCAGCTCCCTAGAGTCAAACTCTGCATCCAATATCTCCACACAGGACTTCAGGGACAGAGCATGGGCGGGTACTCGGCCCACGTCTTCCTGTGTGTTTCTGGGCACCGCCTACAGCTGAACACAATAATGACCAGTGTCCCTCCCACCCCTGCACGCACACACCGTGTTAATGAACTGTAATCACTTCTCTGGGCCCCTGGTGGACCTGGATGTGTGGGTGGAGCTTCTACCACTAGCAGAGTCTGATTGCTGCCCACCTTCCATTTTCTGCACAGCACACTAATGAGGATTGAGCTACCAAACCAATCCTGAAGCTTAAACAGAGAAATCAGAATAAAAGGATTAATGGAGAGTTTCTGAAACCCTGACAGCTGTTTGGATCATTATTAGATGTTAGCTGATGCTGTTTTATATGCATCATATCCTGAAAAATGTCAGACGACGTGCCCTGAGGGAACGTTTATTGCTCAGAGGTTGAGCTTTCAAAGCTCAAGAGACCTAAAGAAACTTCAGTTATATTTCATTGACATATTAACTTGTGACTGCGAGGATCTCTTCTGAAACTCTGAAATAACAGAGAAACAGTTCTGTTTTCCTCTTCATTTAATCTTGTTGCAGTCTAGAAAAATCAACAGAGATTTTAGAAGATCTCACATGTGATTGTTCTTTCAGGTGGGCTATAATCCCAAAACCCAGAAAAGAAAATCACTAACTAAATGCCTCACTGTATAAAACAAACATCATTCATTTAAAGAACAACACTGGCACAAAATGAGCATAAAACATTAAAATGTTCCCTCAAGTAAAAACTCCTCTTCAGCATATGCACAGCTTATAACTCCAACAACAAAGCAAACAAGAGGTGACGCAGATTTTTTAATGACCCAAGACAGTGAGCGTCTCAGAAATATAATAACTCACAATATGCTCATCTTAAAGAGCAGATGAAATCATACAGCGTTACACAGTTTCCAAAACACTCTGTATCTGAAGATGGAATCGTCTTCTTTCATGTTTGATGTTTACCAGACGGCAATTAAAAACGAGCTCTGCTGAGGCTCGTCCGCCCCACTCATCCTCCCACTTACAGACAGACTTTTTTCAGCTCTCTGCTTATGTCAGTCGCCACACGTCCTCTCCACAGCCTGACGCAGCCCACCATCCTGTCCTCCAAAAAACATAAACATCAGTTAATAAAAGAAAAAACTAACAAACTTCTAACTGGCAAAGAAAACATTAAACATCTCACGCGTGCCGCTACTGTAAATATCAACAATATAAGTGACAGAATCGGCTGATTCAGAAGATGTTGACCTGCACATTTACAGATAATCATAAAATGAAGGTTCTGTTTACATCTGGTGGTCTGTGTAGATCAAACCTCCAGCAGTAAATGCAGGTGCGGTGTGTGATGACATCACTCCAGCTACTCCAGCTAATCAAACATTGTTGTGAAGCTTTTAAAGGAAACTGGTTTAAGTACACCTGACATTAGCATGCTGTACCGATGATGCCCTGCTAACAGGGAAAGTTCTCAGAATCATGGCTATTATTCTCCAGGTTATCAGAAAACATTTGCAGCTTCTCCTAAGTTGTTAGTAGAACGTTTTAAAAACGTTACAGAACTAAAAGGAGATCCATTACACTAACTTTGTGTTTAGATCATGTTTACATTTTGTGTTTTAAATAAAATCCAAGTATATTTGGTAAAATTATTTATAAGAGAACAGACAGCAAACGGAGAAAATGTCACCAACATGCAGGTCAGCTCCAAGCTTTCTCATGCCACAGAAAATCTCAGTAAATCCCTGAAGCTTTATTCTCCTCCAAAGTTCTGAACTGTGGTGTGTGGAGGACGAGATTAAGAACACCAGCATCAGGGCCCAGGCTGTGGGTGTCAGGTTTTAGCCCACTAATCACAAGCTCAGAAGTTCCTCTTTGTGTGGAAAGGCGTTTGTCCGTGGAATAAAGCTCTCTGCCAAAACTTCTGTTTGTGTTGAAACTTTGTCTCACTGATGATGATTCTGTGAAGTACAATAATCAGAAAAACAATCAGAAATCATTTTTGAAATGACAGTGATTGTTCGTGTGTGTTTAGAAAGTACTGAGCAATTTACACAACTAGCGACTCCTACAACTATACAATTTATATACCAACTTCATGATTTGCATTCATATAAATACAGTCGTTTATAACGTCGTGTGCAGTGTACGTGTGAACAGCTCTAGTGGCTGCACACATGCTTCTATGTACAATATTTAGGGTTTGTTTAGTTAGTCCAGTCTAGTTATGCAGAGATCATGTTTAGATGTCTCTGCTTCAAAAAGGGACTTTCTGTGTTTTAACAGAAACCACGAAACCTTCCTCCAACCAACACTTTTTTGTCTTCATACTTTCCCCTGTGGGACAAACGTGAACGGTGTTCAGAGATCAGCCGGATTCTCAGCGGAGCAGACGTACCACACACTGTATAGTCATCATACAGACACACGTGCAGAGGAGAGACGCTTTCTGCCGTCGTTTCTTATGCTGAAAAGCATCTGGTACGTAAGGCTGAAATGCTTCCTAGGAACCAGCATGACGGTCTGCTGTGTCCCACACCCACCACAAACCCCTTCACTTCAAAGGGTGCAGACTGCAGAGAAGACTTCTCATCTGCTCTCCGTCTGTCTTTGCTTTCAAATTAAAAAGCTGTATAATAAACAAAAATGAAACGCTAACAGTGACGCTCCACACGACACACGGTTATTTTCTTGTACATGTGAATGCAAATAAATGCAAATAAAGTGTCCGTGTTGTTGAACCATGAGCCGCACTATGTAGTGTGTTATTCGTACGGGGGAGTGCGCACTATGTAGTGTGTTATTCGTACGGGGGAGTGCGCACTATGTAGTGTGTTATTCGTACGGGGGAGTGCGCACTATGTAGTGTGTTATTCGTACGGGGGAGTGCGCACTATGTAGTGTGTTATTCTGAGCGCAGCATACTTGTGTTTACGTTCAAACCCGTGACCGCGGCGTTAGACCTGATCAATCAAACGTCGATACGTCCTCCGTCGCGCTGACAGGCGCTTGATAAACGTGCTGCGGTATATGCGACACAGGGCCCATCGTTTACTCTCAATCTGTTAGTCAGGTCTGACCCGCACCGAACATTAGCTTAGCTCAAGCTACCGGTGTAAATCATATTCATTAGTCTGTTTAACACGATAAGAAAATGGGGAACGTTTGTGTTGTTATCTGCGTTTTAATCGTATGCGCTCGGTGGGGAGGAGCAGAAAGTTACAGGGAATATTCGTACGCAGGTAAATCACGCCGACAGACATTATAAAACATGTGTTGTGCTGAACACTTCATCTGTGCGGACATGAGCTGTGTGTATAAACTGTCTCCATACCTGCAAACTGTCTCCATACCTGCAAACTGTCTCCATACCTGCCGCCATGTTTGCTCTCCTGTGTCCAAATGTTTCATTTACTTATTTCTAACAATAACCCCGTTGTCACTGACTTTGTATTTGAATGTAGCTCGGCGGTAATAATAAGACATATCACAAAACAAAATGAAGGTATTATTATTGATGCATAGGTTGTATCTTAAAACCGGGTAAACGACCTACACAAAGTGCATTAAGGCACTACATCACATGCGCGCTGTATAAACAGTAAGTGGGTTCAGTTCTCAGGGAACACAAACTGATCACACGAATGCACTGAAGTCATGGATGAAAATGACTGAAACTTTGACTCTTTGACTCGTTTGTCAGATTGCACTCATGTGAAAGGAGGAAGTGCTGAGATGTTTTCTGGGAGCAGATGCTTCTGTTACAGTTCTGGTACAGTGATCAAATGGAAGGACATCTGGTCCACCTTCAAGGTGATGAACGGCGCTTCCATCCTAGCAGATTCTCATCCTGTATTTCTTTGGGACGGATAGATGGGTCCAAAATCTCACCCTATTTCCTATATACTGTACCTACTTTCCTATATTTTGAATTAAAGATGTCTAGTTGTGGTACAAGTGCTCTCAACAGAGCTATGCAGCATCTGTTGTATAGGAAAAGTAAGTAAATCGTTTCATACCATCATGGATGAAGGCTGATCTGATGGCCGTTGTTTGCAGGTGACCGTAACTAGCAATGAGAACGTCTTCATCACGTTTCCAATGGAGACCAGAGACTGCCAGCATCCCCATGATCTTCTCACACTTACAAACTGCTTTATTGAACACTACTGGCCTCCAGCTGTCCAGAGTGAGAAGGTTCTGGAGATTCCTCTGGTTGATGAAGACGTTTGCTTCATGACCAGATCACCCAGAAGCAGCTCTGAGTTCACACTTCACGTCTCCAACAAGAGTGAGTCAAAACATCACCACTTTTCATCATAGTTTGTACAGAGTTGATGTTTCTGTACAGAGTAATGTTTGTTTACGTTACAGGGTTGAATAGAAAGCGGTTCCTGCTTTTCATTATTGGGCTGGTGCTTTTTTTTAGAGCAGGAAGAATTTGCAGGTAAGTTGCCGTTTCTGAGCTACAGAAAATAAATCTGTAACAAAATGTCTGAATTCAGTCGAGTTCTCGACTGTATTTGATTTCATGATGTATTTAGATGAACTTCAAGAACCTGATCTTCATGTTTTTCAGGAACTCACTGTTTTTCTACATTATGGGAGTTTGTTTGGGAGTCATGGCTACATTTGTGTTTCTAACTCTGATCTTCAGACGCTTCATAGCAAAGGTGCACATGACTGTTCTAACTGTTTACTCGAGCCGTGTCAATAAAACATTTATTTGTGACTGTGGGCAATTCTGGCATTATCTGTGCTGAAGAGCTAAAAGGGGGCGGAGACTCCCTGTCACAAACAGTCTCGTGACACCTTCAGTGAAACTGAAACTCATTGAGTTTAAATCAGTCAAACTTTTAAAGCGTCTATATTGTAAATTGTTTTAGTGCTGCTATTATTGTGTGCTCTGTTTAAGTGAAGGTTTTAGTCTCAGATTCAGGCTGTTTCCCCAGCGAGGGCTGTTCCTGGTGTTGCTGGGTGCAGGTTGGAGTCTGTCCTACATCGGGATCCAGCAGGTGTTGAGTAAATGGGATGATATCGTGACACAGCACTGGATGGAACTGCTGGGTAACTAGGCAACAGTTTTCTGTACTTTATAATCTCAAATTTCTCATCCCTTTCTTTATTCTCTTGGCAATTATCTCATCAGACAGTAACATCAGACGGTAACATCAGCTGGTAACATCAGGCTTATGTTAGCGTTGATGTTTTAAACATGTCTCTGTACAGTGCAAGTTCTGAATGTCGTTAATTTGTTTTCCTGTGTGTTTGACAGATTCTTTATTAATTGCTATAATTATTACACGTCACAAATGATCTTTCTATACTTTTACTGGATATTCCGTCATCTGAAATCCTCGCTAACATTTTACTGTTAAAGACTGACTTTTGTATTATATAATCTGCCTCAGTTAGTGTTATAATAAGAGGCCAAGTGTTTTGAATGCTGTAATGACTGTCTCTTGACTGCTCAAAAGACTCTATTCTCTGCCAAATCAATTTCCCTCTTCAAGCACTTACAGTATGTAAATGTGTCAGTGTTTGAGTGTTAAAAGCAGAGGCACATTAAGATTAAAGGAACGAGACAGCAGGGCTGCTGAAACATTGGTTTCTATGCCTACAACAAACAGCTTTAGAAGGATTACAGTCTGTTTGATGCGTTCTGTCTGGTTCATTAACTGGTTTGTGTTCCAGCAGATACGCTGTCGGGTTAATGGCACTAATAGTAACTACTGTATATTTCAGCATGCTTTATTTTGACCGCATTGTGTTGCTTGTTTATCTTTAGGCCACATGGTAATGTTTGCGTGCCACAGAGCTGTTTGTGAGGGCGAGAAGTTTGTGTTGAACACTGATCTGTTGTGTAGTTGCTCAGTAACTGATCTTTGTTCCTCTTTAACCCACAATTGTTGTTTTTGCAGCTGTAACTGATGTCAGACTCTTTCTCTGTGCAGCGTATGTGCTGATATCGGGAGTGTTCAGTTTGGCGGTGTGCTACAGACACGGCCCCGTCACAAACAAACGCACCCTGAGTTTCATGACCTGCAGTCTGCAGTTAGTGGGCATTGTGTTTCTTTACTGTGGGATCATGTTTCCCCCTGCATACTACATACTGCTCACAGTCCTGTTGTGCTGGAAGATTCTGCCCTTAGTGTGGAGCCTCCTAGTGGGAGTATGCAGGTATTACTCTACAACAAAGACACTCATTTACATCACTAACAAACAGCATCAATCTAATGAGCTAAATAATGATGTAACATTTATTATTAATATTTTGTGTTTTATTGTTATGCAATAAATCAGTCTTTCAAAGTTGAGGTAAGAAAAGTGAAAGCTGATGAGATAAACCTTTAAACGGATGAAATCTCTAAACCTTGGTGCACATTAACTGTCTTTCAGTCTCTTCTGCTGTTTCCTGGGATTGTTCTGGAGGAAGCAGCAGTCCAGGATGAGACTGCTGACTGAGGATGAGTACAGAGAGCAGGGAGAGAGACACACCAAAGCCTGTCTGGATGAACTGAGAGAGCACTGCAGCAAACCCGGCTTTCCTGCATGGGAGACGGTGTTGAGGCTCAGAGCACCGCAAAGGTAACCAAACATGAACCTGGTTTTGTGCAGAAGTCCTTCAGGGTAACTGAGGGTCCATAGGCTGATAAATAATGAAATAACATTCTACACAATAAAGTTAAATGCAGTTATATGTTGTAATTTGTGTCATGAAGTCAAAATGATAATTAAATGATATTTGAATGTCTTCAGGTTTGCAGAGTTTCTGCGCAGTGGAGGTCACCTCACACCGGAGGAGCTGCAGGTTCACGAGAGGCATTATGGGATGGGTGGAGCGTTTCACGAGGATCTGCTGTTTGACAGCTCCAGCCACAGGCAGCTGCAGAGAGCAGACGAGGATCTCAGCGAGGACGAGAGGCCTTCAACCTCAAACAACCTCACCGAACCCTCACTCTGCCCTTATACCCCCATAAATCACACCCCTCACCCACAGCCCCTGGAGGCAGAAGATGAGGATTTCTTCTGAATATCTGCCTTCCTCTGAGATGAATGTTGAACCATTTTTATTTGTTTTAAGACACTCTTTGATTCAGTAAAATGCAAATGAAGTTTAGTCCAAAAGATTGTAAAAGTCTTTCTCTTGTCAGTGCGTTTAAATTATTTTTATGTCAGTTTTTAAACAGTAACGCTGAACTGTGCTGAAGCTGTTTCTCTTCCAATCCTGGCCCTGGAATTTCCCCCAAACTGCATGTTTTTAATGTCTCACGTTTCAAACAGACAATTCAGTGTCAGTAAAGCAGCGGATGAGTTCGATCAGCTGTTAGATCAAGCAGATCCAGGCACTGATGTGTGCTGAACGCAGCAGTGAACACTGACACAGAGCTGGAACAGCTTCACCTTCTGCTGGTACTACTGGACTGAACTGCTCTCAGGTACATTAACCAGCCCAGAGTTTGGGACGTGTTCCTTTCACTGTCCAGCGAAATGACCCAACGTCAATGGCATTATGTTATTCAGGGAAATATTGCCCTCTGGTGTCGGGTAAACGAATGGCTCTCTCGAAAATGACCTTCCAAATTCTCTTCATATTTAAATGCGTTTTTATGTGATTGTTGGAGCGTGAAAGCTGAGCTGAGTTTTATCTATTACATGAGAAACACAGACTTGTGCTAAAACTCCTGTATTGTACACTGAGGCATACAGGTTTACTGTAGGTAAAACTACACTGAGACACAGGTTTAAATATATCAGACAGCTAAACTTGTTGCACTAAGTGGGAATTTTACATTTTAAAAGATTGTTTTTTATAATTCATTTCACATTGACTTTTTTATATCTTTGTATATTATTGCCTTCATTAAAGACAAATGGCTGCTTGAAACCTCAGTGTGTTGTATTGTTTAATGATGTGTTATTATTGTCATGCATTAGAACTGAAGAGATTAAACACACAATAGCTCTACACAATGAGACCCATTCAACCAAACAGATGAAGACTTTTATTTTTACTGACGTGTGTTTGTACGTTACATGGAAGTTACATGGAAGTGCGATTAGCAAAATAACTGGTTATACAAGGCAGAAGAGTTATACTTTACTGTCATAATGTTAAATCCAGAATAAACCGGGCCAGAGTATAATGTATAATTGTCACCTTTTACATTCCCATACCGCAATCTGTCATAAATAAAACCCACAGATCATGACTTCATTGTTGATTCTGGCAGTGCTGTTGAGTTATTAACCGTTTCTTCAGTGGATGGAGGCGTATGTTCCTCAGGGCTGACAGGACCACAGCTATCAGCTGTGGGTTTCTCTGCAGGACTGGATGTGTTGGGTTCTGGTGATGTGGATTCATCAGCAGGTGGCGCTGCCGAGGTCTGTTCACTTGTAGCCTACAGCAGAATAAAACACTGCATTTATGTACAGACTCAAAAAAAAACATGGATTTCACCAAATGCAATGGCTTGATAACGGAACTCTAATTGTTGGGTCACTGTTGGGTCACAGCACTTTATAAGTCATTTATCATCTGTTCTGATAAACAGGCTAATCTTATTTCTGTAATAACAGCAAACAATGACCTACATATAAGCAAACACAAATACAGGCATCAGCACAGCAAGCAAGCATAATTCCTTCACAAACACTAATATTACTGCTAAAGGTGCGTAAATCTGTAACCTTTAACTCATTCTCAAATGATAAAATATAAACTTACTGCTGTAATAAAGCAGCTGAATATGTATTATGAGAAATATTGTAATTAATTTGACACTTGTCACATCACTGCCAAACAGCTTTAGCTAAAGCTTTGACAAACAGAGACAAATCTGGACACGAAAAGCTGTTGAAGCAGAGAGACGAAACTAAAGAAAAGACAACAAATCAGAAATGAGCAAAGAAAAGCATTTATTTTGGTAGGAAGAGTGTGTTACAGTGATGTGTTAGTAAGTCATGCTGTGAACCACAGATGTTAAACTCTGCTTGTTAAAAGCCACAAGCCTGCAGATACATGTGGGACCTGCCCACACCGGCCAGTGATCCTCATGTCTCCTGAAGACACGGTTACCATGATTTAGGTGTGCTTGTGTGGTTTATTTGGGCTGAGTTTAACCCCCTGCGGTAAATTATACAAGAACATTTCACATGTGAAAAGAAAAATACATTATTGGAGGAATGAGATCATGCAGTGTGTGAAAGAGACAGATTTCTCCTCACCTTTGCTCTGGTTGACAGTGTTATACAAAGAGAAAGAGTCATTATTTCAGTGAAGAGGGATCATGTTGTCATGTTGATTTAATAACAATCACATACCAAAGGCCAAGATGACAGAATTAAGAGTATTAGCAGGAAAAAATAAGTCAAATGTTCATCATCTTCCAAACGTTCACATCCAGAATCACAAAGGGTGCCACCCTACCTGCGGCGTCACCTGCCTATCAACACAGTTGTTGTTTTTCGTCATGGCGACCATGTCTTTGATCTGATAGAGGGCGTAACTGATGGTCACCCAGGGGGCCGCGGACACCACCCAGGCGGGTTTGTTACTGTCCTCTTGCTCCTCCTGATGCCGGGTCTTCTTCGCAGGTGTCTTGGACTCTGGGCTAGTTTGAGATGCAGTCTGGTTCTGTACTATGTCAATGGTGGCAATAGGAACCGGGCTGGAGGGCACTGGAATGTTTTCAGCCAGCATGGAGTTTTCTGTAAGAGAACAGAATCAGTGAAGTGTCTGATCTGAGATCAGCTCAGCTCTGCTGCAAGACACTTACTTTTGTCTTGGTTCTGACCGAGCAGCCACTGGATGAGAGAGAAGATGAGTAAGGTGACGAGAGAGGCCATGCCCAGCGCTCGAAACGTCTCTGCTGCTCCTGCAGGAAACATGCAGAATGTGACGTTTATAACTGGAGGTGAAAGCGCTTCAGGTTATTCTCACCAGATCATGAAACGGATGTTTATCACTTACAAAATTATACAAGTGTTTACAAGCTGAAACCAAAGCTGAATAATCAAAGTATCTGACTCATTATCTCCACTTTATTTTATAGCAACTGCCTAGCAATGAGCCAAAACACTGAAGCAACCACACGCAAACTTTCTCCTCTGTGAGGCACGAGCATTTTTAACTACTTTTATGTCAACTATTTTAATGTCACAACTATAACATGTATCTTGATGCTGCCCTTTGTAACTGTGACTAAATACAGATCAGCACAAAGCGTGTGTGTATGTGTGTGACGTCTCTGCTGATGTCATACCAAAGAAGTTGACAAACACCCCTCCCAGCATAGCTCCACAGCCTCTCCCCAGCCCAAGGTGCAGCCCCTGCAGGATGCCCTGCGCCGAGGTTCGCAGGGCCGGCGGGACGGCTGCGCTCAGATACGATATGCATGCTGCCCACACTGAAGCGTGTGTTAAACCTGCATGGCAGATTAACATAAACCAACATTCAGCCTCTGCTTAAACAGATAAACATATGAGACAAAAATCTGATTCATATGAGATGAATAATATGATTATTATAACAGTGAAGCAATGTGTGTATTTTAATGAATGAGAAACAGCTTTACATTATGTAACATCTGTGTTAACAGAGAACAAACACAATAAAAAAATAGTACAGATAATAATTATAAATTTATATTAGATGAAAAAATGAGATAATACATGCATGTCTTCTCTGGTTATTGAAGATGTGCTCCACTGAGCTGTGCTGCATCTACTGAACCTTTGGATAGTGGATCTACAGGATCCACTGGACCTGCCTGTATTTCTACAGTCAACAGAACCATAAGAACATACTGGCTGAAGCAGCTGAACTGGCTTTTAAAGCTGCTTCTGTCTTAAAGGGCCTCAGCTGATGAATGCTTCTAACACAGCCTGCTAACATTACTGCAAGCATAGTTACGACAACTCTCAGAGAACTGAGAAAACTTTTAAAGAATGTCAGCCAATGTTCTGAGAACGTTCCCTGCTTTCCCCTACTTTTGGTAGCGCATGTACCAGACAGTTTAAAACGCTGCCCATGCATGTGTAACTGTAAGTGTGATTGTAAATGATAAAGGTGTTTGATGTGAACGAGGTTGTGAGGTAATGTAAAAACAGCTGAATCATGTCCTCACACAACCTCAATGTGAGCTGTGGTCACAAACACTTCCTGTTTGACAAACTGACTGCAGCTGCGCAGATACAGCATCTCGTTTCTCACCTTGAAGCACCTCCATGGGTAAAACTATCCAGGCGTTCTCCAGGTAAGAGATGTAGAGATATCGGGCCGTGTTGCAGGCCAGCCCAATATACAGAACCCTGAAGAATAACACAAACATGTTACACTATAACACCATCTTTCATTCAAACGTATTCTTTCATATGGGGCAGTTAATCGGGTTCTTTAAAACATCTTTTGTGTGTCGTGTTGTAGGACTGGGCTTGGCGTGTACAGCTGATGTCATTGTCTGCTGAATGACTCACTCTGGCCAAAGGATGAGCCGTGTGCATCACAGCCGGCACACCTCAGCGCTGCTGCTCCACAGCATGGAACTTCTAATGGAACAAGTGAATGAATTGGGAATCCTGATGATATTATTCCTGTCATTAAACTGCTCTCATGATCTATAAATATACTCTTCTACATTAAAGGTGGAGTTTGTACATGGTGCAGATGGAGTTTCCAAAACAATGAGTGTTTTCATCTTTCCTGAACACTCCCTGTCTGTGGCTGCTCTGAGGCAGTCCAGCCCTGAACTCACGCCACTGCCTGAGCTAATGTTGTCACGCTGGGCTGGACTGACAAGCAGAGCAATGTTTTTATCACACCACAAAGCCAGTGTTTACACTGTTCCACTGAATTAACAGAAATGATGAGTTTTTAAAGGAACAGTACAAAATTCCATCATCATCGTGTCATTCAAACGTGTTTGACTTCTGCTTCTGAGGAACACAGAAGACATTTTGAAGTGACGCAAAAACCACCATTGCTCAAAATATCTTCATTTGTGTTTCACAGACAAAGTCATAAAGGTTTAAAATGACATGAGGGAGAGTAAATAATGCTAATAATATAATAAATAAATGTAAATGAGAGTAAATTATACAACCTACAGCTGCAGCTACATGCAAAAGTTCCTCTGTAAGAACATGCAAATGTTGACTCTAACTTTCCTCAGTGTCTGTCTCTGCCACACCCTCACGTCTATAGAAAGCTTCAGCATTGATCCACAGGAGGAGAAAGCAAACTGGATCAATGCTGGAGGCGCAGACAGTGTGTGATGGGACTAATGGAAGGATAATATTACACGAGCTCAAGGCGTTCTCTCCACAAACACAACTGAAAACAGGCCACTAAACAAAGAGCAGATAGACAGACAGCGTTTTAAGCAGCACCTCATAACTATTCCGTTGCACTGAAGTGTTTTTGTAATGTTTCCATTATATAACTAAAACATTTAAAAGGCTCGACAACATTTCGTTTCGCTGTATCACAGCCTTAACGCCCCACCAGCTACAGCACCCAAACATGATATAGAGGGACCATCTTTCTGTTTACAGCCACTTCCTGTTCATTTGAACCCGACGGCTCATACTACAAATCGTTGTTATACACTGACTGTAGTCAATCAGTGAGCATTTTTAAACTATATAAATGTTACTGATTGCAGTAACAGTCAAACATTTGGACATCCTCAGGTGATTTATGTTTTCTAAAGGGCGGCCGCTCTGGGAAATTTCACACACTTGAGAAATATCACAGGATAGACAGAGCAGATGTGAGCAGACGTCTCAGTGTGTCACTTCAGCACTGACTGCACACACACAGCAAACATCCTGGACTAAAGAGACCAGCAGAGAGACTGTACAGTGTGTGTTTACAGCTCAGGCAAAGTCAACAATAACTGCTAAAACACAATAAAACAACCTTCCTGTGTGTCTAATGCTCACCTCTGTGACACAAACCGAATGAACATTCAACAGACACAACAGGAACTACCTCAGTATATACTTCTCACCAGATGTGCTTCTCTTCTCATTAAATATTAAACAAAGCAGTAACATCAAACTACTGCATGCAGGCAGTGAGCGGGCACAGGTCCAAAATACATAAACCACCGGAGAACTGAAATGAAACTGTTACTCCACCCCAGAGATCTGGCTGACAGGAATCCATGAGGCTATGAGGTTTATAATACACACCTACCTTTGACTACACATACCAAATGCAAATTACATTTAAACGACAATTATAGCATTAGATAAATTTCACTCCACACTGCTGAGTAAAGGATTGTATTGTTCTGCATGAATATAATGCATCATTTTTACTTTAAAGTGAGTCAGAATGAGCAAAACAAATGAAACATTTTGGTCTAATTTGAAGTTCTCACAAAAATGAGTTCCTCATCTAGTGCCTTAATGCTCTAAACAGTTAAACATCCAAAATGATCTTTATTTGTACGTTTTTTGAGATGTTTACGTTCTTAAACCCTCTTACAGTAAATTGGTCATTTTAATCATTTTAAGGTCTGTTATTGGACATTGTGAGAATAAGAAGAACAGATACTTGAAATGTGCTCATTGTAACTCATTTTGCCAGCACACGTCACACGAAGTATACAATATCTCACCTGATATGTCCAACCAGCTCAATGAGTTTGTGGCTGATGAAATAGGCAGCCAGCTCTGACACATGGCTGAGCACAGAACAGATCCCAAAGAGAGTTGTGGTCCCTTTCAGGTCCTCCAGATGCCAGTAAAGAAAAGTAAACACAAAACCATATCCAAATCCCATGAACCAGGCCACAAAGAGAACGGTCCCATACCGGACCCCACAAATAATCCGGAACAGATCTTTAAAGGGAAAATGTTGGGGGCTGCTTTCAGGGCACACAGGAGCATTGTCAGAAACAGACTCAGGAGGAGAGGCCTCCTGAACAACTTGAGGTATCTCCACGTCCTGCTTCTTGTGTTGCTCCTCGCCTGAGCGATCAGCCCTGTTGTCAAAGTGAAACTGTGTGGCCACGATCAGTGCTGAGGTCATCAGTACCCCAAAAACGATAAATGCGATTTGGTAGTTCTTGTAGTCAGGCAGGACGCAACCCGAGCCATGGATAAAGATCTTGATGTGTGTGTGGTCAATCCAAATACCCACAGACAGCATAGCGACACCCCATCCCAGAGACCCCCACATCCTCTGCAGTCCATATCGATCTCTGTGCTGGCCCAGGTACTGAAGGGTGACCGTGTCCACGATCGTCACAGCTGGAGCGCTGAAGAACTCACCAATGATGATAACCAGAAGGATCAGAAGAAATATAGTGTCCACCTGCTCCTTATTAAAGATTATGATGTATTCTTTAAGCTTGGCAGTGCTTGTCTGCATTACTGTGGTGGAGGTAGATTTGGATGTAGCTGAGAAGGTATTTGGTGACTCTGTTGCTGTGCTAGATGACATCATACTATTGCTGATGTCATTTGTGGTATTTACGTTTGCACTTCTAACGTATCTCAGCTGAGGTCCATATGCGACTAATGATGCCTGAGACTGTGAGGAATACAAATCCTCCAACAAGTATCTTCGTTGTCTGGTACGGTTACCAGATTGTGTATAGTTTGTGTGATTGGTTGTCGGACCAACGGTGGGGTCCTTACTGATGCAGCTCATAGCTGCTGGCTTGACAAAGCCAATACCGATGTTAAACACCACCCAGCAGAACACAGAAAACAGCAAAACCGCCTTTCCTTTCTTAAAACGGTCCGCCACGATGCCCCAGAACGGTGCGCTGCAGAACTCGATGAAGTAACGGATTCCCACCAGCAGGCCACTCTGGCTGGGTGTCATTCCCAGCTGCTTGTAGTACACGGCGAGCAGGGGGTGCAAAGAGCCGTACGCAGAGTAAAAGAAGAAGTAAAAGACCTTAGAAATCAGGAGACGATTGTCTATTCGCACGCAGCATCGCTCCATGCAGTCCATGCTTTCAGGGGGCTGAGGAGGGAGCGTATCGATGGGAGCAGGGGGGGGCATTTGACTGGACGGGGTGGTGTTTGTGACCTGCCCCAGGGACAGGGTATTAAATGGTTCAGACAGGACATATCTTCTCTTCTGGTCCTCTTCATCATCCGTAAGGATGGCAACACGATCACTTGCCATTTCTGCAAGACAGAAACGTGCATTAATAATATTTCCCCATCACTGAAACAACTGAAGCTATAGCTCTGAACTCCAAACTGCACATTTTGTGCAGAAACACAACACAACTTAAACACACAACTATACTTGGCTTGATAAGAACAGTTCGATTTCCTGTGTTGACATATTTCCTATTAATACAGGAAGTCTGGGCGAGGCATATTGTAGCGCCCCTCCCAGTTCAAAAACAGCCATTAGCTACAGTTTATATCACAGCCCTGAACTGTGATTTTCTATCTGCTGTTGTTATTCAGAGATGAGAGCTAGTTTGGGAGGAACATTCTTATTTAAATGAACATTTCATTAGACAATAACATGTACACACCCTCACAGACACAATGAGTCATCAATATTTTAGCTTGTTTTTACACCAGTGAAATAAACTGGTTACTGCTACCTGTATTAAAACAGCACTTCATGACACCATCCGATTCTATTTTTACTTTAAATGGGTTTACAGTACCAAACAGCCAACTAACAAGAAATTGCACAGCATCAGTTAGATTTTACTATTTTAACAAAATTATTAGCTATATATTTTGTAATTTACAGATGTCCACCAGCATATTGACAGCTTCATTTAAAATACCACCTGTATGTTTATTAATAATATAACATTTAATACTAAACATACGAGTGAATCAGCAGTAACACAAAGCTCGTATCAAACAACAAGGATGTATGTAAACTTCAGAGGGTGTATATACTGACACTGTGTGCACAACAACCACACAAAATAAACACAACCTTCATGCAGTCATGAGAATGAACCTGACATGTTACTGTTAGACATCAGACATGATGAAACAATATTATCATCAAACAAACATCTTCTGAAACAAACATCATCTCAAACAAACATCTTCTGAAACAAACATCTTCTGAAACAAACATCATCTCAAACAAACAACATCTCAAACAAACATCTCAAACAAACATCTTCTCAAACAAACATCTTCTCAAACAAACAACATCTCAAACAAACATCTTCTCAAACAAACAACATCTCAAACAAACAACATCTCAAACAAACAACATCTCAAACAACATCTCAAACGTCTAACATACCCAGGCGCGTTTTGGAAGTTTTGCGCTGTTTCACCGTCTGGCATTGAGGAAAGATCCGTTCATGAACAGCCGGGGTCTGCGTCCAGACATCGTCTCATTCCGGTGCCGGTTCGTCCGGTGATCGGTGCTGAAATGTCGCCGTGTCGGTGCAGCAGGTTTCAACCGAAGTGACGTCACTCTCTCACCTGCCTGCGCAGACGCCTTCTTTTCACTGACGTCACACCTCCGTTTCTTTTTTATGTCGCATGTCTTTCATTTTAATAGTTTTTCTGTGTGTCTGAGAGAAAATGATTCGTCTGACATCTGAGATCAGATGATGTCTTTCTTTTTAACCAATAAATAAATACATGTTAAAGTAATCCAGTGTCTGAACCCATGTCTTTATAGAACGACACCGCTTCGTATTTGCTTTCTGTCTGAGCTGCATTTCAATTACAACACTGTTATTTTTATTGTTTGTACATGTGGTCATGATCAGAAACCGTCATTATAGCGCCATCTTCAGGCGTACAGTAAATTCATTCATCTGTGAATCTACAGAATTTACACAAATGGACACAGATACAACATCAGCTGTCAGAAATATATTACAGTGACAGATTGTTTGTTCGATTTTCGCCTTTACCACTGAAGCCCATAAGAGGCATAAGTTAAATCATTTAAACTGAAAGTTAAATAAGTTAAACATTTAAACTGAAAGTTAAATAAGTTAATCATTTAAACTGAAAGTTAAATAAGTTAATCATTTAAACTGAAAGTTAAATAAGTTAAACATTTAAACTGAAAGTTAAATAAGTTAAACATTTAAACTGAAAGTTAAATAAGTTAAATCATTTAAACTGAAAGTTAAATAAGTTAAACATTTAAACTGAAAGTTAAATAAGTTAAACATTTAAACATCTTTGTTCGCTGTCTGTTTACAGGCGTGGCTTTAGACGAGTTGTGGGCGTGGCTGGTTGGGCGGAAGTGAGGGGGCGTGTCTGGAGGCGAGCCCCGCGGGTGTTTCACATCTCCGTCAGCAGGTGGCGTTTCTCTCCACGCGCGTCTGGGTTTCATGCCTCGTGTGATATTTGAACTGCTTGCTGAAGGAGCTGTTAGGTTTAGCTGTGGATGTCATGGGAATCCCTCGTATTAGATACGTGCGTGTTAGTTGTATTGTGTGTTTGTAAGGTAATACCAATAAAACACAGCATTACAGACGATCAGGACGGCTAATGCTATCAAAGTAAATAAACTTCCGGGGGCGGGGCCGCTATATCAATATGAACGTTAGTAATGGGGCGTTGCTGTCACCAAATGTTTGTGTTACATGACCTTTTCATTTACCAACAGCAATGATGGTGGAAATGTTTAAGAGCTTCATTATCCAATTTTTGTGTCTTTTATAAGTAAACTGTCAGTGGAACAAATGTTTTACTCTAATCTTCCTACATACTTTAGCATAAATGTAATATTATTATGATGATATCGTCTCTCTCTCTCCAGCGACATCAGAGGAGCCTCTGATCAGTGTGATGTGTCCGGCAGCAGGGGGCGATGTTTTACACTCACAGCCGCTTCACAGCATCACAGCTCTGCCACCCGCTGAAAGTGAGACTCGACCACACGTACAGTAAGTGTAACTCTTATCATCTTTCATGTCCATTACCATCATCATCCTCGCACCCGGTTTCTCCGTGTCTGTCGTTCATCCTTCCTTTTCCGGTCATCTCAGCCCCTGTAACAGTAGCCATCGCTTGTGCGTCTCCCTGTATTGTATTGCAATAGTAAAGTCTCGCATCTGCCTCATCTGTTCCCTCCCACTCGCTCAGAAACCCGAGCCTGCGTTTGCTCTCATCCAGCCAGAGAGTGATGCTGTTTCCATGACAACAGGGTCTTGCAGGACACACCGCAGAAAGGATTTTCCTCTAAAAGGGGCTTCCAGGGAGAGCAGAGTATGTCGATATGAAACGGACATGCTGTGCAGCAGTCTGAAATCTGTTTACTTGTTTATCAGCTCATTCTGAAGTGGAGAAACATGTCATCTGTTGACTACCGGAGGGGTGATTGATTGTGTTTTATTTGTAACAAACACATTTCTGAAAAAGTTATTGAGGCTATTAATATGACACAGCTTTGTGAAAATGACCAACGTTTATTTATTCTCCTATTATTTTTGAAGCCATATTACTGAAGTAAATTATTACATTGGTTGGTTGCTGACTGATGTCAGTAGTGACAGACTGATAATGAATCAGTATCTGGTGATAAGGGCTGGTTAATTAGTCAGTATTTTGAGGCTAATACATTTGGCTGATAGCTGTGTGTGAGCGGCAGGTCAGAACTGCTCATTCCGCTTTGTGTCATTTACAAAATCTACACAGAGACGTATTTGTACCCTTATCTGTAGATGTCAACACTGGCTAATATTAAACCCATATCAGAGCACAAATAATGTTTGTTTTATCTCTACAATACAGAACAGTGGTTTATACTTGCCAAGTTCTTAAAGGTCCAGCAGAGGGCAGTGTACAGTCTACAGTATGTTGCATGGCAGCTGTTGCTTTATAAGGTCTTTTGTGTAATTGTGATGTTATTGTAGACTAGATAAAATATAAATAATTGTGTCCATTACATTTATTTTGAATGTTTATTTTTCTCTGACAAACATAATCGCTGCTCGTACTTTGATGAAAAATAATATATATTTCCCCAAAGGTTCAAATGTTGAATCATTTCTGCTTTTAGAACAGTGTCAGTCGCTCAGCAGCTATCTTTGACACATGAGTCAGAGGTTCATCTCCAGCCCCTCCCTCTAAGACCCCCGTGTCATACTTTAGGGAGCTTGTGATTGGCTGTGAGTGCCAGGACAGAACAGAAGAGGCTGGGCCAAAGTATCCGGGCTGTCCAAAATATTTGACCTATCAGGGTACAGCTGTTCTTTGATGGCTTAGTGACACTTGCCTGTGACTTCCCTGTGGGACATGAGAGTGGAGGGAGGGAGCGATCTCGAGTCAGACAACTTAACTTTGAGGGAAAGGGGTTGAAAGTTTGGGCACCATTGGCTACGAGGTGGAAACCACTGCAGCGTTTGAACGACTGGGTGATCGCCTCAGGATCCAGCAGTCATTTTCCCCTTCAGACCCTGAAGAACTGTGGGATTTGAGTCTGGGAGGTGAAAAGCTGAGGTAGAGTCTTCCAGAAGGCAACTGTTAATGCAATATGATCCTCTTGGACTCACTCTAAAAATACCAGCCAGGCGGAGAACATGCGCAGACCCTGTTGGCCTAATTGGTGAAAAGATTGAACGTTTGGTTTTTGAACTCTCTAATTAGACATTTGAAGGATGTGAGAAACATATTCCAAAACATTTGTGGTGCAGAAAACCTGGGTCATTTTTTGACTTTTTTTTAGAGGACTGATTTGTGCTTCTTTAATTAACGCAGGTAGGGTTTCTTCTGCCACTGTATGTTTTAAAACTTTTTTAAAGTCGCTTCATGCTAAGTTTTACATTTAACAGATGGTTATAGCTAAAACCTGGAATGGAGTCTTGCATTGCATGACATGTGCTGAAATGTTTGGAATATGTTTACCATATCAAAACACTAAATTATAAAACTTGTTTTTATTTATGGAAGATTGACTGTGCACTAGAGAGAAGTTTTAAATAGCTTAAAGATTCATTAAAGGCAATAATAAAGAAGTTCTCCACTGGATCATGAGGAAGGCTGAGGTCCAGCTGTCCCTCAAGAAGGGGGCTGATGAAGAAGCAGGAGGAATGGCACCTCCCAGCCCCAGGATTCCATCAAAACGAGCAAAAGTTAGTTCTGATCAGCTCGTCCCGGACCCTTCTGGTTCTGTCTACCCAACCCCAACCCCTCCAGTCTTCATTCGAAAGATGAGGAACGCTGCTGTTGGTACCGGTTGTGATATCCGCCTGAAAGTGGCCGTGGCTGGAGATCCACAGCCAACTCTTTACTGGTACCACAACGATGATCTTCTCAACATGGACAACCAGGAATATGGAGGACTGTGGATCAGAGACTGCAAGCCCAGTGATGCTGGTCTCTACACCTGCATCGCCACCAGCAGTCTTGGGGAGGCCAGGAGCAGTGCGGTTCTAGCTGTTCTGGATTTGGGTGAAGGTAACTAGAAACAAGATTACTGACTAGACTAAGCAAATAAAACGCTCTAACTAAACACTATCAAACATATCTAAAGTGTTTCCCAGCTAAAACGTTGGCTAGGTACGTTGGCTAACATTCTCTATACGTTCTGTCAAAGATACCAAAAATGTTCTTGCAATAACATTTTCTTGCTTAACTCAAAGGTTCTTACAACCTAAAACTGTTCGTTGGGTTTACATTGAGTCAATGGCTGCCTGCTGCTTTTTAAACACTTTTCTGAAATCAAGGTTGTACTTGTGAGTGTCTTTGAATCACTTTATAAGAACTTTGTGCTGTATTATCAAGCTTCTTCAAGTTTAGGCTAAGCCAAGATTCTACCATTTCTCCCTATGTATACACAAACACACATATATATATGTACTGTACATATATATTTGTGTGTATTGTACATAAATATTTGTGACTGTATCTGTGTGTAGTTTATATTTAGATGTATTTTCTAGATTGGCTTTTTCTCCTTATTTTTCTTGATAATTTGCTGTAAAAACTTCATTTGTTGGCAGTGTTTTGCTCTCAGTGATGCCATCAACATTTCGTGCCAAACTGTCTCTTTATTTCTCTCATTGGATTGAGATTTGTGCTTCATGAACAGAAATCATTTGGGTGTTTTAGTAAGTCTATTGTTCACATTTACCTGCTGTTTGAGGTTAAATGGTGCATTTTTGTATTGCATTACATGTTTGCAGTAAAAGCTGGAAGTGCTAAAGGATCGTGTCTGGCCTGTAGGACTGTTTGCTATTCTGTCAGTGTGTTGTGTGTGTGATGCGTGTCTGTGACGTCTGTCGGTCGTGATGAATGTGTCAGTTGAGTTTCCACCTGTCCCGTCCGTCAGATGACTGCTGTATGTCTCTTTTCTTTAGTGCCACAATGGCTCTCATACACTGACTGTTTCCATGCATGTATATTCCTGTAATAGAAATCATAATTTATCAATGTCAGAATTTACACTTTAGGAACAATTCTGGAAACAACTTTAATCCTACAAATGCATTATTCACAGACACCCTGTAGTTTTAACAACGCTCAGTGTGTTTGGCTGAATCTGGGGATAGGTTTAGATAAAAATGTAGCCGTTGTTTAGGTGTGTACTGCAGTGTATATTCTTGGCACACATGAAAGGTGTTATTATTTTCAGCTGGTTGGAAATAGGCGCTCTTCAGAGAGCATGCGATTACATTGAGTCAGTGACGGATGCTGTACAGGTGAGATTGTGTGAGTCCTTATGTGGAATGGTTTGGGTGTGTAATGTCCTAAATCTATATAAACTCTCTTTATTTAGTTTATCTGCTTTTATAAGCATTAGAGTGAGTACTTCTTCATAACAGCCTATCTGAAGGAGTTCTTAATCAAATAAATCTTTGTCTCAGATGTTGGTCAGATATTAGAAATCTTTACAGGAAATATCTCCGGCGTTTGTCCTGCTGTGTCACATAGTTGTGTTTCTTCATCATTCTGTCTCATACACAGTCTCCGCCCCCTTTCACTTCCTGTGGCTACATTAACATGTGACCTATCAGTCACATTAGTGGCAGAAAATAAAGCCCCAGTAATGCTCATATTTGACTGTGTTACGTTGAATAAGGGGGATTTGCATTTTTTTAGTGCATATATGTTTCTACTGTCTTCTTGTGCTGAAGGACCATCTCTGTCCCTCCGGTTATTTCTGACCCTGGAATGTGCCAGGTGTCAGATTTTCGTGATGTTAATAGGGCCTCTTATTCTCCAGTTACGCAGGAAGACATCACCTCTATAAATAGAGCCTCAGAGCTGAAGTTTTGTCTGGGCTTTATTGAATTAAAGTGGATGTGATTGAGGGGGAGAATGTTTTTAATATTATAGCACAGGACTGTTATATTTAGCCCTGCTTTGAGCTCTCAGTACTGTCTGAAATCCTGACCGATTTACATCCTGAGGCAGCAGATCATCAGTCTGTATGATCGACACCACGTTTCTACATTTCAAGAGTTATGAGTTGGGTTGCACCAGTATGTTTTACCTGTAAACCTGCTGTAGATTTAATGAAAGATGTTCTGTTCATTTACATGCACCAAACTTTAAACCGTGTGAGCAGGACAGTTTTGGAGGGGCTAGCAATAGCAACTGAGTTTTAAAAGCATTAGATCCCGCCCACTGTTCAGATGCTCTCCAAAGCTACGCCTCCTCCAGTAGTCTGACAGGCAGCAGGACGTCCTGTTATGGCCTTTGGATTGAAATGTTATGGTCCTGCACCTTCCACAAAAAATATTTATATCACTTTCTTTCGTTTCAGCCCCTGATTTAATCCATCTTTAAAACATTTCATTTTGACCTAACTCAGACTTAATTAGTGCTTCCCATCTTTAAACTTACGACTGCAGCATATCATCTGTTTAGTCAGTTTGAAACACACAGGGGCTTAAATTCATTCTGCATGAAGAGTAACAACCTAGTTTGTCTTGTGAAGTGTCTGCTGTGTGTCTGAAGAAACATGTGAAGATTTCTGAGGTTTCAGGCAGCTGGGGTGAAAGAATTATCCAGCAATGATGATGAATGATCAGAATCTCCAGCTGAATTATTTTACTGCTGTTGTTTTTGTTTTTATGACCACTTTTTATCAGCAGGATCATTAACACAATCATTTCTTGTAGTTTCTCAAGGTAATGTGAGAATTTGAGGAGACTTTTTTTAATGTTAATATTTTCTCTCACTTTCTCTAAACTGAAAGGAGAATGTGAAAATGTTTGAGATTGTATTTTGGCCTCAGCCCACACACTGAGCTAACCGAACACTCTCTCCTTTCACAGCAATTACTGCTATGTGTCATTTTCCATTGGCCTCACAGGTTAGACAGTCACACAAACTCTTGGTGGCCTCAGTTGTCATTTAACTGTGTCGCCACAATGAAAATATGATCCCCCAATAATCTGCTCAACTTTTTGAGGATGTTTCCATACACTTCTGTTCTTTGTGCTGTTAATGGACCATTGCAAAGTGACAAAAAGTTATTAATTTATCATTAGCGCATATGACTCATGGAAATTGAGGACAGTTTTGTTCTGTTCTTTTGTGGGAGGTGAATATTTTAGCAGAGCATTGAGCATGACACACACTCAACAATAAACACAGCTGAGCCGCTTTTAGTCAGTCATGTCTGCACATCACAGCTGCTCTGTGTCCAGCAACATGGTTGTGTTTTGCACTGGACGAAGATTAAAATGCATCACACTGAATGTGAAAAGATTCATTTGGTGCATTCAGATGAAGTTAATGTGCATTTATTTATTTGAATAGTGCTTGTGACGATCTAAACCTCCCCCAGGCTGCTGTGAGACATTATTGCCTTTTCAATTGACAATGGGCTGCACGGTTAGAAAATCTCATTTCCTCTACACTTTAGGAAAGTGATTCTCTTCTTTTGACTGCCTTTGCGTTAACATTAATGGTGATCCACTGATTGTAATTTTCTTAAAAGCATCTTGTTTATTTTGTGCTTACGTTCTTACTGGTGTTTCGTGTGTGCGTGGATTTAAAACGACAAACCACTGCTGCTGCACTTTTACATTTCCTGCCACTAAACTAATAATGTTAAGTTCTAAAAATGTTTCCTTAACAAAGTTACTGCAAGAACCTTTATTGACGATCTTTTATTAGGGAACGTTCCTTGTTAGCTTTAGATCAGATTCCCCCATCATGTAAAGTGTGTGTGTGATAGTGAAGTGTGTGTGTGTGTGTGATGGTGAAATGTGTGTGAAATGAGTGTGGCGTTTATGTGGGAGAACAAAGCTTCAGTAAACAGCCTCAAAATGAAGCCTCTTTACCTGTAATCTCATTCTGGAGCAGATATCTGTAGGTATCTGTAATCTCATTCAGGAGCAGATATCTGTAGGTATCTGTAATCTCATTCAGGAGCAGATATCTGTAGGTATCTGTAATCTCATTCAGGAGCAGATATCTGTAGGTATCTGTAATCTCATTCAGGAGCAGTTCTGAATTAAGCACTTGTGTGCAGCTTTTATGCTAAATATATACAAACAACACATGCATCTTAAGAAACGCACATCACTTCAGGCTGCTATGTGAAAGATGGATTTTCTGAATTCTTTCCCCCAGATTATCTTGCAGCCTTCAAGCTTGTTCTTGCAAAGGGTTATATAGGAGAGATTGGTGCGTCCCCTCTGAAAATGTCTGGTGGTTTTCTCCAATCTTCCTTGTTTTCCCACAAGCCAAATTTAACTTGTAGCGCTCCCTCTTTTTCCATTTAAATGCACCTGATTGGCATAACTTCAAAATGACATGAATTCACACAGAGTTCCTTCCCATGACGCTGGACTCATTAGACTGAGGCAAACACAGCTTTTGCTCCAGACCCCAAAATTAACAGAGGAGCCATGAAGCTTATGCTAATTAAATAAACAGTTAATGAGCAGAATATGTACAGAATCCAGTGGGTGTTTCTTTATTGGTTTTCCAAATACTTTTGTACTCGGCTAGTAATTGTAACATAACACAGATAGCTCTCTAATTCTGATTGGCTCTGAATTTGAACCATTTTATAATTCTGCATTTGTGTACGTTTTATAGACGGTTGGTGTTACGCACAGTAAAATCACGGGTCAGACTGTAGTTACTGGGTTTGTGAGATCATGTGTGTGTTTGTTGCTTCAGGCAGTTAAAGAATGGTCACAGAATGAGGGGACTTCCCTAACCAAACTGCATTTGTTGCTGTCCTTCAGAGAGTGGATCAACACTGTGTGTGTTCTATGTTTGTAAGGACCAGTTTTAGACTATTTGAATAAATACAAAGTGAAAAAGGTGAGGGCGTTTTAGATGGACCCCACTTTCTGACTCACCTTTTGGCTGTTTGAAGGTTTTAAGGTAACGTTACAGTTAGGTTAAGGTTAGATTTAGGGTTCATTATAATGGTTGGGGTAAAGGGCTAGAGATTGCATTGGGTCATTAAATATGAATGTATGATGTGTGTGAATGTGTATGATGTGTGTGCACATGTCTGTCTGATGGAAAGCTGAGGGATGATGTCATTGTTCAGTGGAGAACTGTCTGTCTGGTCTTCTGTGTTTGGTCTTCTGACAGAGATTTGTCAACTCAATTTTTGAATGTATATTTAAAGTGTAGTTTGACTACATGGTACTTTTGTAAATATCACATCTTATTTTCCTCCATGTTGTAAGAGACAAACTGGTTCATGGCTCTGTGACTCAATGATGTTTTCATGCAAATACATGATGATATGATCTCTCAGTGCCTTCTGGAATGTTCCTTCAGCTTGAAGAAAACACACTCTCTCTCACACACACACACACACACACACACACGGTCCCTGATTTATGTGACTTTCTCTAGTTAAATGGAGTTGTTTTGGTTATTACACTGTGCTTGTAGGGCTGCTGGAACTGCTCCACATTTCATTAGATGGCTCCCCGGGGAGAGCAGGATGGAGGCCCTGCTGATCCAGTGGATGTTGAGCTGGGGATCAGTCCCTGTCTGGAGGGCTGGTCCTGGACGATGAGTCACTGTTACTTGAATCACGATAACGTATAACATAACATTGAGTCTGAGCCATGATGTCACTGCCTGCTGGGCGATCACAGATCTGACTGAGGTTTGTGAGATAGACGTGATGCTGTGCTTGGAGAGTAAAAATGAGTCATTCTGAAAGTCAAACTGGAATGAGATCCGGTCAGTTTTATGTCTCAGAGTGTCTCGTCCTTGTGATGCTGTTTTAATTCTGTCAGACTTTGCTTTTAAATACTGACTTGTTTAATTAGAAGTGAACATCATAACACACTAACCCTCATTTCATTACAGACATGGGTTTTTTCTCAGTTATTTGAGTTTCTGGTAGTTTGTGAGGCCCCAGTCTCTATTTACTTTCACTGTATAAAAAAGAGAGATAAATCATCTAAAATGCACCTCTTATGTTGCACAGAGAATAAGAAATCATGTGTGTTTAGAAAGAAATGAAGGTGTACATGATAATGTTTTGGGGTGAACTGTCTCTTTAAGATCAGTCAATAAAATCAGCAGAACAGAAAAGAGAGCGCTAGACTCAGATATTGAGCACTAAGGGAGACGAGACAGCTTTAGGAGATGAAAGATGAGAGATACACTAAAGAGGCAGAGAAATGTTTAGAAGATGTCTTCTGCTAGAATGAGACCAGGTCAGCTCTCAGACTAACTGAGCTGCTGTCCATGAGCCTTTCTGAGAAATACTAACTTCAAGTGACTCTGAAACAAATTGCAGCAGAGCAGCGTCTATTAGGATAAATGGGTTTGTCAGTGTACTGCTCTTGATTAGGTCATTTCTCAGAATAAAGCTGAGGGTTGAAGAAGAGGCATTGTAAAAATATTCATGATGCTAGCCTGATAATGAAGTTGTTTTAGAGACTAACTGTATTAAACAATAACAATGATCAATGCTTTTATACCCTGAGGAACATGCGTGCACAGATGAATGAAGCATGATAAAAACAGCAGCTTGCATTAGAAAATTAAAGTTGCAATTATCTGCTGCCATCTCTGTTTGAAACATGAAACTGCAGGTAACTTTTTTTATATTTTACATTTTTATATACTTTATATTTTGTTAATTTTTAACCAAAGTAAATAGCCCATTTTGACAACGTTGACTGAGAAAATACAGTTTTCATGGCCATTTACTAATCTAGTACATTGTAGGTTGTTCATTATTTTGCAGTGATATGTATCAATATCTGTCTGGTGGGTTTAGAAAATTGCCCCCTCCATTCAACAGTCTGTCAATTAAACCACACGCATATTGATCTGTTTGTAACTGTATGCATGTTAACTCACTTAACAGCCAGTATTACACCAACCATCACCCATGAATGAAGGAAACCATAGAGCAGAGTCATCAGGGCATCGGATGGGAGTCAATAATGGATTATTGTGTCTCTGCTGATCATTCACTGTTTGAGTGTGTTCAGGTGGCACGACGTGTGTGTATCTGCGGGTGTCTCCACAGTTATAGATCACAGGCTCTCCTGAAAATTATAGTCCACTAAATCAATCCCTGTGCCTTCTCCCAAAGCCCCGGTCTGATGCCTTCAAACAATCATTATGTGTCCTGCTCCCTCCACAGGCAATATTTAACATACATTTATCATATGTATTATATACTCAGAATATGAATGTATTATGTTAGTTTAATAATCTGCTGGACACGAGAACAGAACAGAGGAGGAGAAACAGAGAAAACATCTAAACAGAACATCAGAAAGGATTTACAAACTCTCCTGTAACGCAAAGCCCAGCAGCTCATTCTCTCTCATCCAATCAGTTTATCAGATGCTCTCTCTCTTCCTGCCCTCCCCTCCTCTGTTTCTCGGCAGGGTTGTGTCTCTGCAGCTGGCTGTGGTTGTTCTCCTCCTCACACTCTTGCTGTAGATGATGCTGTAGATGTGAATATTGGTTCATCTGAGCTGCTGTCGGAGGTCAACAGCGCAGCAGCAGAAGTTGTAGTGCTGGAAGCATGTTTAGATCAGTCAGGTTGTTGAAACAGAACCTGGTCGTTTTTCAAAGGTTTCTTCAGGTGTAGAGAGATCGTCTCTCGGCGTTTCAGCGGTTCAGGCTGGATTCTCATCCTGCTGCGGGCGATGCGGTCGGGTCACCGTCGGGTCTGACCGTCCCTCCCCAGCGTCCAGACAGCGTCACTCCCAGCTCCGTTAAACGCAGCGGAAGACCAGCATTACTGCAAGCGATGAAGAAGATCTGGTCCAAGAAGCGATTCCAGGTGAGTCTTCTTGTCTCTATGAATGATGCATTACGCGTTGGTTCGTGTTGTCTCGTGACAAAGCTTGACCTGTGTGGGTTTCACGGGTCCGGTGGACCCGGTGGGGGTGGGGGTGGCTTGACCCAGTTCCCTCGTGTTCGGGCTGTAGGTGCGGGTTCTGCTCCAGCGCCCCACCCTCCCCATGTAAACAAACGACGGAACCCGTTTGGCTCGTTGGGTGAGGCGGACGGGACTGGAAATAAACGCGAACCTATAAACGGTACCTGGACCCCGAGCTACTGAATCATATGTGTCTCTGCCCAGGGACGGGTCCAGCACATTGTTGTTTATTGATGGGAAGTTGAGGATCAGAGGAGATGCTTTGGCTGGGTCCTGGTTCTGAGCGCTTACATACAGCAGCGTGTGGTGAGACCCTAGTTGCAGCCTCAGCACACATGCACTGATGCACACTTTATTTACTACTCCACTTTTAAACGTGAGGGATGTGTCTGTGATGCTAGGGTGTTGCTATGCAGTTGCTAAGAGCTTCTGAGTGTGTTGCTGTGCAGTTGCTAAGTGGTTTCTGGGTTGTTTAATATTCTCCCCAGCCAAATACGCCTGACCCAAAGTTGTGATACTGTCCCCAGCTTTGTCCTTTCTTCAGTATCAGCCCTGCCTGTCTCACTTACTTTACTGCCCACTGTGTTAAAAAGTCAGACCTTGTGCTGTGCTGTGCAAAAGTGTGATTCCCTGATGCTGAGTATGAGCAATACTAGAGATCTCAGGATGAGCAATTGCTGCTTTACCGCTGGCTGTGCTGCATGAGAGCATGAGTCTTCTGTTACATCCCATTTTACAGGTGAGAGGAAGTGAGATCAGGAAGAGCTTCTGTTCTTCCTCTTGAGCTGATAGAATGATTTGTGAGGATGAAAGCAAAACTGTGTGTGTGTGTTTGGGGGGGGGGATAATTGGGTCTTTTAGACAGAGACAGAAAGACAGACAGAAACAGGCGGGCGGCTGAGGTAAAGATGTAACTTAGAGACCAGACAGATTCAGACCATCTGCCTGAGTTACAATGTCAGATGTGGGATGTAAGATGTGGACTAAATGCTCATTTCATCCTCTGTCTCATTTTTATTTTAGGTTGAGACCGTGTTTGAATAGCAACAGTATACATGTGTGAGAGATTTCTGTATGATGAGGATTCAGATTTTGAAAGATGTAAGAGAAAATTTGAATGCATGTGTACAAATATTTTACTACAAAATTGAGTTTTATTTCTTAGTTTTGAGATTATATGTAGTTTATTCCTACTTGTTAAACATATTCATTTTAAATGGACTGTCTTCCTCTTTTTGAAAAATGGGCCAAAACTATTGATGACTCATGTTGTACTTGGGCGTAACTGTTTTTTCTTTTTTCATATTATTGCTCTCTAAAATAAGCTTGTCTTTTTCATTCCACCTACGTTTGGCCAGCAATAGCAAATATCAGATCATGGGTTTTGACTTCAGCTGCTGGCTATTTAAACAACAGATTGGCAGAAAAAATGAAAAGTTAGATTAGGTGAGATGAAAATAGTCCATTTGCTGTGGGCTATAAGAGAGAGAAGTTAAAGCAGAGACAGAAACCCGGATTAAACAGAACCAGAGCATTCAGTACCTCAGCGTGTGCCTAACCTGGCAACAAACAAATGACCTGGTTACCGAAGGTCACGATGATTCATCAGAGCAGCTGGAGAGTCTGGACTGAGGCAGTGTGTGTGTGGAGATCTCAGAGCTGAGGACATGCAGGAACCAGATAATAAACGCACTCCGCTTGATCTTTACATGTTTAGTGGTTCTCAAACCTTTGTATTACAAGTCGTTATATTGAGTGTTTTGGAAAAGTATTAAACTTTGTACATCCTGGCCTGCAGTGCATAGGCCAGCACTGTAGAGTTTCTGTAGAGTAACAAATCAGTTCTAATAATATACAGCAGAAATCAGTTTATGAAGTTGTTAAGAAAAACTTATTTTGATTTGCTCATTGAATTTCATCATGCTGTTAGGTTTTATTGCTATTCACTGGGTCTTTGTAAATATGTTGCTATGGGCAAAAATGACAGAATGAATTCAATTTTTATCATTATCTATAGGAAAAGAAATAAGTGAGCCTTGTATCTTGTTGTGATTATTTCTTCATGTTATAATATAGTGTCTGAATGCATGAGTCCTGTTTACAACTGTCTGACCCAGGGAGGCGAGTGCGGCTTCACAGCACAGATGGCTGGATGGAGAGATTCCCTGGTGTCTTGCTCACAGTCAGAAGAGCCAGTGTGTCTTTGGCAGGTCATTTTGGATAAGTGTCAGTTTGGAGGATGTAAACGAAGCCTGCAGGGCCCTCTGTTAGTAACAGCTTTCAGAATAAAATCGTGGGACAGTGAAGCAAAACCAAACCTTTCAGAACTGTTCAGATCCGTTCTTTGGGCTGCTGGCAGCTTTATGTTCATTTACCAGTTTCATTGAGTCTGTAGTTAGCAAACAATGGAGAAGAGCTGTACTATATTATATGTATAAAATGTGACTTACATGTGTACTTTTATATCAAAAGAATTCCTGTATATAATAGGAACTGCATAAATAAATGCTAATTGAGCTTTTAACAAGTGATCTTAAATGCATGACCTGATGATCTGTGGACAGATCATCGTATGTGTCACTGTGGCCGCTGTTAGTCGCTTTAAGCTCTGACTAATGAAAGCAATGGAAGACTGTAGATCTTTTGTGTAATGCATGTCACTTCTGCTGTGGAGCGAAACCGACTTTCTCACCATTATGCTGGCAAACGCGGCGGTTAATGACAAATTAACTGGCATCACATCCCCAGAAATTTGTCTCTGCACATGAATTATTTAGAGCTTTTAGCGCCCTGCAAATGTTTGGTTTTATAACAGCAGAAAACACAATTCAGACAGACAGTTAAAAGTTTGCCCATATCTCCTGCCTGCCCCTGTCTCTCATTCCTACAAACCTCTGAAGCGGATGGCTGCCATCCCTCGCTAATGCTGTTAGCAAGATGATTCAGAGAAGAACGAATTGAAATTACTGATGCCTCAGCCATTAGGATTCCATTTCTCACTGTAACTAATGGATTTCGAGCAACAGACGAGCGTCGCCCACTGCGCTGTTGCTTCACTTTACCTTTATCTGTTGCAGGAATTGGAAGCAGGTGGACAGAAAGCTACTAGGAATCACAATAAATTTCCTACTAAACGAAGATGAATTGGTTTAGAAATGGAGAAAGAGACAACGTGCCCAGTGGCACGCCTCTGATGTGATAGTTCTGCTCTTCAGCTGTTTCTCTTGGTACTTCATGCTTGTTATTTAGCAGATGCGTTTTATCCAAGGTGACATGCTAGCACACCAACGCAATCATGGGTGAAAGAAACTAGCTCAATTTCTTTAGCTTCTCAGTCACCAAATGGCCTACATAAGATTTAAAATCTAGGTTAGCAGAGCAAAGATGGACATGATTTTCTGAAAACCAACACGAGGCACATACATTAGCCCTACACCTTTCCAAAGAACTCTTGTGGGTCTGCTTTGCAGATGTACTGCTCTACTGTTTGAAACTGTTTGTTGATATTGTTTGAACTAATATTCATTTCTGAAACATTGTGAATAATCTCTAAAATGTGTTTCTCTTTTTTTTCTCTTTTCAGAAGACGGGACACTCTAACCGAACTTTTGGACGGTTTACTCATGGTGTGTTTGGCTTTATAGATAACAGGTTATTACAAGACAGATTTTAGATTTTACGATAACACTTCAGAGTCTGTTGTCATCTGGTGTCTGGTCCTTGTTTAATTATGAGGGTACATTATTGTTTTTCCTGACACAATTTAAATTACAATCCGATTCTATAGCTATAAACACACTGGGCTGGAACAAAGGTCTTTAGAGTGGGAACAGTGGACACTTTGAACACACTAGTATAGAGGGGTTTCACAATCATATAACCTAAACAGAGACAGGTTATATATATATAACCTAAACAGAGACCTAAAACAGAGACACCTCCAGGGAAGAGGGTGTATATAACCACTCTATATAAACTAAACAGAGACACCTCCAGGGTCTACTTTAAAGGATGTGTAACAATTAAGGCAATAATGACCTATCAAGTGTCCTAAATCGTGCTTCCAGCGCTGCACTGTTCCCATCACGTCTCAGAGAAGCATTTATTATAAATGACTGCTAACGGGGAATCACATGTCTGATTATTGTGATGTGATCACGCACATCAGTCTCACTAATGCAGAATTAATGCATCCTCACTCTTAAATACTGACCAGCTGTTTTTTTTGGAATTGTCACAGTATGTTGTTGATCTTTTTGTTCCAATCCAACAGCAATAAATGATTGTCTTTGGGTTTTTGTTTTCTTTGTGTTTGATGTGTTTGTTCATGTCGGTGTTTGCTGTGGCTGCTCTCTGTGTGATTGAGTCGTGCTGGAAGACAGATTACTGGAAGTGTCTGTCTGTTGCCTCTGATAAAGAGAGGCTGACAATGAATCAATCCACTTTATGTACAAAATCAATAATGCAAAAAGCTTAGTAGTATGTAGCATTGAGGCAATTTATACAAACTGCTGACACATTTGCACTGATGTGATGAGATTTAGACGTGGCTCCCTACAGTATAAAAGCCTTTTAAATTGAAACCATGCTTTAAATAATTAATCAGGTGTGCAGAATTCATCTGAATTATTGTTATAGCTGTACTGTGGCATTTCAGTTTCAGCGAATATATATATTTTGTTACATATGGATTAAAGTGTGCCTCTAATATTGATTAATATTTACAAATAGCACAGTAGGTAATTTAATAATTCAGCATTAACACCCACCTTGTGCTCATTTCAATATTTATTAAGAGTCTGCTTTCTCATTGTATTTTATTTTGCTCATTGTATATTTTTTAGAAAGCATATTTTAAATAAATGCTTCACAGGCTTAAAATGAGACATTTTATTATTGTTTTAAAACAGTCTTATTCAATACAAGCTGTTCAACACAAACATCGTGCTGAAATAATGACTGGCAGAAACACTCAGTCCTGGTCCATCCAGAGACTCGTTTGGGTGAATCGAGCGAGTCATTCAAACTCGGTTCTCTGAGTGGCTCGGACTGAATGAATCGCGTTTCTTTAGTGTGTCGCTGTTTGTTTGCGCAGTTTAATAACGAGACAGAACTGAGGTCCACAATGAACGAACGAACGCGGTGTTACAGGAACAGCTGGTGATCCAAACACGCCGCCAGCGCGTTTGTTGGGCACGTGTCGGATCTGTAATGGACGGGCATGAGGAACATGTGTCGAGCAGTTTGTGGTGTTGAAGTGCTGAGATTATAGAGTAACAGTGATGTCTTGTCTCGTTTCTCCTCTGCCACTATGGAAGCGAAGTTTTCCGCTCCTGTCGGAAGCAAAGTTATGGTAATGTTTGTTTTTAATGTTTGCTTAGTCCTGTGTTTCCCCACATGACACTCATATTCAGCATCATGCATTTCTATTTCTCAATGTCATCGTTCACTTTGTGATCTTTGGTAATCTTTCTCATCTAAAACAATGTTAGATTATGTTGCTTCAAAGGTTTATGAGAAACAAGCAGCAGCTGTTGTCTGTGTTGGATCTGTGACCATCACAGCTGTGACTGTAGTGTGATGCTGTATTTGTGTCAGACTCAGAGACAACAGAAGACGAGGCCACAGAGCCACAAATCCCCCTGGAAACTAAAGATGGAGCTGGAGGTTTTCAGGATGAGCCTCAGCGAGTTCCTGCAGGTAAATGAGTTCAGTCTCCAGTTAACCTGTCCACCCTCTGGTTTATATGATAAAATTACCCTGTTTGTTGTCAAATAACATTGTTAAAGTGGTATTGATTATCATACACTTATGCTTTTGTATTGAATATTTATGTTGTGTATTTGGAAGAACGTGAAGGTGATTTTTTTAACACTTTTGAGAGAGTGTTTATGAAATGTTGTGACATTAAACTGCTCTGGTGATTTCCTGTTGATACTGTAGATAGTTATACTGGTTGATACTATAGATAGTTATACTAGTTGATACTGTAGTCAGTTATACTGGTTGATACTGTAGTCATTTATACTGGTTGATACTGTAGTCATTTATACTGGTTGATACTGTAGTCAGTTATACTGGTTGATACTGTAGATAGTTATACTGGTTGATACTGTAGTCAGTTATACTGGTTGATACTGTAGTCAGTTATACTGGTTGATTCTGTAGATAGTTATACTAGTTGACATGAAGTCTGAGCTCCTTGGAGTGTAAGTAAAGACAAAACCATAGATGAGCTTCTGTTTGGCAAATAATAAAGTATCATCATGTTTGTGGTGCACATTTATATCTGAAATGAGTTGCTTAGGAACAACAGGAAGTTGATCATCCAGGCTGAATATTCACCTGTTCTGTTGTTTGCCCCCATTCTGCTCTGCTGTAGGTCAGAGGATGAAGGAAGTTGCCCCAGATGCGAGTGACCACTGGGCAGGCGGTGAGACCACAGTGTTGGAGACAGAAGCCCCAGCCGTGGGCTGCAGAGCACCAGGGCCGCAGTCAGCCAGGCAAGCCAACAGCCGGGAGCCGACGGGCACCCAGATCAGGCACCTAGGGGTCGAGCCTCTGATTCGAGCATCACGCGCCAATCTGTCTCGTCCGGTGTGGGGGTCTGAGGAAAGTGTGTCTTTAGCTAGCGATTACTATGGTAGCACGTTCAGTCTTTACAGAGGAAGGACTTTTTCTGTGCCCCTGTAAGTAAAACCGTCCCCCGATAAAATAAACCTAGATCAGCAACAGCCCACAATACGCAGACCAAACACAGATAGTTCCCTCATCTACAGATAAACAACCACAGGCATAGAGTCACAGTCACAAGAGATCCTCGCTCTAGCATGGTGCCCAGTGTAAGTGCTAAGGAGGGGTGGAACCAGAGAGGAAGGGGTGGGGCCTAAAGGTGTTTGCAGGGCCTGATGGGAGGGGCCTTAGACTAAAACTCAGGCTGTGATTGCTCCTTTTCTCTGGGTCGTGTGTTGTGGTGGCCCCATGAGGCATCTTACATCACCACAGGAATGACAGAAGATGCAGTGAGTGGGTTCTCTGTATTTGGACCAGGTTCAGCTCAACCCACAAAGTATAAGAACTATGTAAGCAGCTAAAAAGCAGTTCTGTGTGACTCATTCTCGATTGGCAGCACAATGAACATTTTCTTCCTACATTATTTCTTAGTGGAGAGCAGTTTAGAAATGACACGAAAACAACTTCTGCTGTTCATTCAGCCATAACATCTCAAGTAACATTAATCAAACGTTGATGATGTTTAACTAAGCAGTGTCACTTGAGCAAGAGTGCACAAGCTCAGCGATTGCTCATTTAAAGCTTAAGGCTCTTAATAGATCATCTCGCTTGTGTTTCATTAAAGTATTCCTGTAAGTAATTTTGGCAGGGAAAACAAACGTCCAAATGTCCAATTAGAACCGAGAACCTGATCTAACAATTGTAACATAAATGCTTATGATTGAAAGATAAGAGGGCAACTCACTGTATCTTCTGCATTATTCATCTCTCCTTAGCACTCCATGTTTGAGTCAGGGTTGCTTGTCACACTCTAAGGGCCTGAAACGCACCTCTTGTAGTATTGTTCAAACTCTGTGTCCTCTATTATGCCCCAAATTTTATCCCACTGTGTTTGGCGTTGAACAACACAGATCTTTACATACGCTCAACCCCGTTACTGTCCGTTAGTTTCTGTTGCTCATCCCTGTTATTTGGTTCTGCTTTTGATTTGCTGCTCATTTATATCGTAGATTAAAAAAGAAATATATTGGTAATGACAGGCTGCTTTAACTCCTTAACCTTACAGAAAGTCATGGCAGCATCTGATAGATGGCAGGTGTAGGGCACTGTGGTGACTCAGGTAGTGACCTGGCCTTTAAAACTGCCAGTTTATACTCTGTCAACTCTGTTACAGGTTCAGACCGAGATGCTGAGAGCACAACGACCTTTTGTGCAGGTCAACATTTTTCAGGAGCTATGCTAGAAGACTAACAATAGAATGTCTCAGGAAATGCTGCTGTAGGCCAAACTATATATAAGATAAAGCATTTATCTCTAAAATAACACTCGCTCCGTAAGCGCTAGGTGATACATCTTCCATTCTGTTTCAGTGTCTCCGCAGCATCTACTGTACACTTACCATCTAGCATCATTAAAACAGCGGTTGTAAAAGTGGTGAATAGGCAGTTATTGTATGTAGTTTAAAATACAGATAAATCTAGTGTTGACCTGTAGTCAAAAAACTATGGGTTTCAGTCCAGTACCAGCGTTTACAAAACAACGTGATGTAGAGTTTCAGAACTGTGACGTTAAAGGCTGAACGAACACAGCGTCTCTCACCGTTACTGCATTTCTCATTCCTCATCTAGACTTATTTTCATTGAACTCATACTTTCCTTTGACCCCCATTGTCCACATGCAAATTCTTTTCGTTTTTTTAGCCGCACAGCAAATGATGCAAAATTGAAGCTGACCAAAAGTTTGCATTTAAAACATGCTTGCATCACATTTTTGTGTTAGGTATTGTCGACCCCTTCGGTTTCCCCCTGGTTTTTTGTGCATGCTGTTTTTTGGTGAACTGCACAGCATGAAGTCTTGCATGCATGCACATAATGTCTGGACTAACAAAGATAAAAAGACAAAGATCTCATAAGAAGATCTGGCGCAGATTAAGAGTCTCTGTACAAAGTGATGTTAGAATATTTAAATAGAATGTCTCAGTGTTTTGTTTTAAAGCTTAGTGTTTCAATGCATTCTCAAATAAATAACATAACACTAAATAACACTAATGTGTTGAGTATTTTTCCCTCATCTAAAGTTAAAGATTGAAAATCTAAATATTTAGCTGTAGATTTAATTGTAAATGAATACTGCCATAGGTGGTGAGTCTTTGAATTCTGTTATAGCTAATTGTTTTGTCATTTTTTTACTAACCTCACATTTTGAAGGATCATCCCTCTGTTTAACTAGATTTGTGCTTTGCCATGTTCTCGCATGATTGTGAAGCTGCATGGGAGATGATCACACACTGTCGTGCCCTGGATGTTTCATACAAGAGTAAGTTTGTCAAAGTGCCTGTTGGGGAGGAAGCTACACTGCTTGGATTTAAGCACTTTTAGCTGGCCTCTGCTGTTTAAATGAGAGATGGTTGTTTTACACCTATTTAAACGTGCAGTTTGAATCAACCTCTTTTAACACTACAACTGTATTATTGAATGTGCATTTGTAGTTCTTATAAAAGCCCTTCCTTCCTGCTGCTGGCAAATGACTTTTGACTTATTCCTGTAGATATCCAGTGATGTTCTGTGCTGCCGTGATTTTGGAAGGTATAGGCTAGTAGGCACAACAGAGTTTGTCCGGCAATGTGCTAATATTACATCTGTTTTGCACATTCCATTGTGACAAAGATTTCTTAGCCTTGGAGACATGGTGTAATTTCACATGATCATTTTATGATTTCCTTTATCTCTCCTTAAATTTGAATTTTTTTGTAGGTTCCCCTTGCGCTGTCATATGCTGAATGTTATTTATTTTAATATATTTCATTCATTTAAATTAGGTTAGAAATAGTCTAATGAGCCTTCATGTACACACGCACATAGACAGTCCCTTTATAAGTAAAAATAGCCTGTCTGGCCCCTCTTCCAAAGTCCTTATCCAAACAGTTGGGATCCTCCTCTTGCATAACCCCATACCTAACAGAACATTTCCCTCAAACACCTTTTAGGAGCCCATCTGAAGAAGTTTTGAGGGATTCCCCCCCTCAAGTCCTACCACCCCCTTCCCCCAAAATTGGCCGTTCTACTGCCTCTCCTTTGCCCAGCCGTTCTGGTTCATCCCCTGCCACTCCCTTAGCCCCACGCAAGAAAGTTGTCATGCCAACTGAATATCAAGACACTGTACCAGGAGAATTTGAGGAGAAGATCAAGCAACCCAAATCCTCAGCCATGTCACAGAGTAGTGCCCAGGACTCTCGACCTCAGACCCCCGTCAGTGAGTATTCCCGGAAGGAACTTACACCTCGGCCCTCACCCAAGCTGATCAGAGCAAGCTCTAAGATCTTTGAGAAGGTGCGAGTCTTTGAAGAGAGAAGGAAAAGTATTGACAACCCAGAGGGATCCATATCAGGACGTTCTTGGGCTGGATTCAACAGAGCCTCATCTATTGACTCTGATGAAGGAGGAAGTCGGCTGGGAATCTCAAGAGAGAGCTCCAAAGAGGACCTCCTTGAGGCTTTAAAGGCAGACGCAGCTCAGAGAAGGTCTGTGTTTAGGCAGCGGGCCGCTTCCCTGGAGGACAGACCTCGCTACTCCCAAAAGGTGCAGGACATTGAGAACAAGTTCACAGAGGAGCTCCACCGCATCAAAAAGCTTGTGGGTAAATCGCATATGAAGAAGTCCTTCTCCACAGAGCAGCTCTCTACTTTTCACAGAAGCAGGCAGCCTGTAAGAAAGTTGGAGCCCATCCCACCTCAGGTTCTTCAAAAACTGCAGGATAGAGAGCGTGCTCAGCTGGAGCAGGAGAGGAGAGACAGAGAGCAGGCCAAAGAACGATCACCACCAAAATCACCATCTCGCAAGCAAAAAGACCAGCTGACACAACAACCAATAGAAAAAGTTAAAGGTGAGCAGTCTGGCACAACCACTAAGATGACTGGCACATTAGTAAATGATCCATGCCCTCCAGAAGCAATGTCACCTTCTGATTTACCTGGACAAAGGTCTCCAAGATTTGTTCGTCGTGCAAGCAGGGAAAGTCCTCGGAGGTCTCCAACTGTAGAGATCACTGCCATGGCTGAAGAGCACCCTCGAGGAAGAGCTGAATCTCCATCCAGAAATGTTTTGGAGATGACATTACGAAAAGTGGAACCAAGACCTGAAAGTCCATTGGTGAAAAGGGTTGTTCGTGTTCAAGAAGCTCCACAAACAGAAGATGAGTCTGTACATAGAAAGACACCATTAGAGGTCACACTAAGAAAACTGGAAAGAAGGCCTGAAAGTCCTCTAGTTCAGGGAGAGACTGTAGCCATTCAAGAATGCCCTGTCCAAGTTCCTCCCAGGCCTCCAAGAGTGACTCTGTCTTTCCCCTCTGAGGAGAAGATGGAGTTGGATGTCACTCCTCTGCCACCAGCACCTAAGCTTAGCATACCAAAAATCATTGTTGAAGAGGAGCCAATGGAGACGGACTCACCAACAGAAAAGATTGATAATACTGTGAAAGGTGCCACTGGTAAAGTGGAAAAAATCCAAAGAAACAAAGGAAGAGGGCGTAGACAGAGACCCATGTCCCCTGAATTTGGTAAGTTATGCAAAAATAACAAGTTTTTGGCCTTAAGTTTTAGAACATCTCAGAATTTGAGATCTGAGCAAATTTCATTTGTAATGCACCACCAACACAGTAAGAATATAAGATTTAATCTTGCTGGAGAATTGGACACATCTCCTGTGTTGTTGCAGAATCTTCAGACGACTCGTATGTGTCTGCAGGAGAGGATCCTCTAGAGGCTCCTGTGTTTGAGTTTTCTCTGCAGGACACCGTGGCCTCCACCGGATCAGAGGTGCTTTTAAAATGCATCATCAGCGGCACTCCTCTTCCAGAAGGTAAGATCTGTTTTCCTGTTGTATTTAGTCAAGTTGTGTGTTGATTTGAACAAAATGGCTACATTCCGGGCTCAGGAATGCCACTGGGTCAGGAATTATATTGTACTTCTAAACAGAATTTTACCAGCATTGGATATAACAGTAGATGTGTTTTCATATACAGTCACATGGAAGAGAGACAATGCTGAGATCAAGAACAGCCCAACCCATGTGGTGAAAGTAGAAGGGGAAAGACACTCTTTGCTCATTAAATGGACAAAGGCGAGCGATGCAGGCACATACACGGTTACTGCTGCCAATGAGGTGGGCATGGCTTCCAGCAGTGCCACTCTGTTCATCAAATCAGGTGAGTGTGTAGCAGTGACCACTGTAAGACATCATTTAAGAGCATTACACTTCTAGTAGGTGTTGTTCTTATGTAACTGTACCAGGCAGTGGCTTGCTCTCCGCGTTCCCATTGGTAATTGTCGCATCGCATCACCGCTCATTTGCATAAAGTTGAGCTCTTCTTAGTGTTCCTGTCACTGGTTGTCACTGAGGCTCATGTGGCTGCAGAAGGAATATTAATGGGTTTTGTTGCTGACTGGCCTCAGTGTAAAAATGACTTTCATCCAATAGGAGCGCTGTGAGAATCTTTCATATTGCTGCTGAAGGAGGACTGATGCTGTGAGTGAATGCTCGCAGCAGCACAGCTGAGCTAGTGCGTCAAGCCTGAGTTGAGGGGGTGAAGTTTGAAGGGTTGCGTATGTGATTTTTAAAGCAGTGAATTTCAATATCTTGGGATCTCAGTGGGATCAAAGGAATAAGCAGTGAGTCACTCTGTCAACACACGGCCCTGCAGGCAGGTTTACATCTCTCAGCCGGTGGTAAAATCACTCCTTTCTTCATTAAACTAATCCAAATGCTCCCTGTCATCTCTCTCATGAGCCGCTGTTTGCTTCTGCCCCTTCTCCGTTTTTCTGTGCTCCTCATTCTTTCTCCAACCAGAGTTCCTCCTTGGTAGTTGCCATAGCAACCCAGAGGTTAAATTGAACATACAAATTGTTTAACTGCATGCAGCTCTCATACTGAATTAGAAATCTTTAAGAAAAACAAATCACATCTCAGATGCCAGACACTGCAGTCATTGGCAGCAGATTTTCCTTTGTTTATGTTAAAATATAAAATATTAACCTTCATTTATTACTGGCGTTTAAAAAACATTCAAAATTGGATCATTTCAGCTGCTCATAGCAAAATCTGTGTTAAATGAGTTAGTAAAAAGCTGAAATTGAGTTGTTTCATGTTATTTTTTACCGATGAGTCCAGTTGACTCTTTCCTGTGAGTGGAGCAGAATTTGTAGCACCTAAAACATTGCAGTTGATTATTAAAATAATGCTGTTATAATGGTTTGAACTCATTTACACATATTGTATTTCCCAAACAGGAATTGTGGATGAAATCACAATTCCAGGGTGCAGATATGAGTAAATGTAATGCTCTTCCAGTATATTGTGGTTCCTGCTAATGGTTAGAAAGTGAAAGAGAAGCTTTGCCTTATTAGGCTTGTAAATAGCAGAGGTATTTTTAGCTTTCCTTCCTGCATGAAATGATCTCTTAATCTCATATATAGTGGATCCTTATGTTACTTCATCGACAGCATGTGTTGTAAGATTGCAGTGAAATGTTGTTGCCAGTTAGGTCTTTATTTGTCAAAGAAATATTATGGTACATTTTCATGACAAGAACCATTTAACTGACAGATGAAACACCTGTACAGAAATGATTTTGTTAGCAGATTATGACACCACAGCAGGTCTGTCGAGCAGGAGAGAGAGTTTATAAGAAGGCATATAAATAGGATGGTTGCCATGAGAATGTTTTTCATGCCAGATCCTTTAGACTTGGATGGAAAAATGGGAGGACATCCGTATGTTTATGCAGAGCTAAATGTTAGAGGTAGTGTCCTTTTGAAGGTGAGAGAACTGGATGGAACGATCGAGGGAGGCTACCAAAGACGTCAACTCCAGATGACTGGTCAAAGTCTGGGGGCTCCCCAAAGGTGTTGACTTATTAACACAAGTGCTGTCAGAAGTAAACGTGTTGGAGACGTAGGTGTTGGCTTTACTACATGGCGTTTTTTGGCTGGAGCCGTGTGGACAGGTAGGTTTGTTTTGAAGAAGAGATTTTCAGTGGATGATACTGATGACAGAATTTGGCAAAGCCAAAGTCTCTTTGTGTGCTGAATTTGAACAGTATTTCATATGTTTTTGTGTTGAGTTGTAATCACTTTTCTTAGGCCAGTGGTGTGTTTGTGAATGTCACAGGGTTGAAATTAGAGTCACAGGAGTTTGCAGTAATGTATATGCTGTAAGCAGTTGTAAGAAGAGACAGTGTCTATTTTTTCTCTTGGTGCATGTGTTGCAAAGTACATAGAGTTTCACTGCACACTGTGGCGTCTGTGGCCTGTCACTGAAAATCAGCTGTTTATGTGTGTAATTCATTATTTAAATCTTGAATTGGAGTTTTGTAGCGCATTTCTGAATCACCATTAGCAGTTTGGGTGAACTGATCGCTGCATGCGTCTAAAAATGGCATTAATTGACTTGATTTGCTGTTAATGTGTTTCTCATTAAAACAGGATGTTAGGATGAGACACGCTAAAGCGTTTGTCTGCTTTCTGATACAGTGATGAATCGTGTTAGCATTGCATATTTATGCCACTTGAAACAAATCTTCCTTATCAGCTATTTTTGTCATGCCTTTCAGAAGCATTCAGTCTGCAGTGTTGGTATTATTGTCACTGGAGTTTTTGGAGATTTGATTTGGATTACAGTGTTCATTCTCTTCAGGGACTGTTCAGTTTGTGCCTCTCATCTTTCTTGAACTGGCTACAAATGTGCCTAGATGTCTGGATATGAATTTGTAAGTGCCGGTTCTGAGTTACAGTCCAATCCCATTTATGTTTCTCTCAGAGCCCAATCAAGACCAGCGTGGAAACCTCGGTGTGCCAATGGACATCAGCAGTCCCATCACGTCTGACGAGGAGTATCTCAGTCCTCTGGAGGAGGGGATGGATTTTTCCTCCTACAGGGGTCCTGAGCTGAGGAAGATCGTGGACACTCGATTCAAAGAGCCTCCAGCATTCCAGGTTTTAAATGATTCCATTAAAATACAGCGTGGACCATGTTGCTCTGTCATAATCGGTGGAAATGAATTTGAACCGTTGTGTGTTTATCAACACAACAGGCTGTTCTTGGTGACCAGGCGGTTGTAGAAGGTCAGGAGGTGACCATGTCTGTGCGTGTGAGTGGACAGCCGAGGCCCATGCTTTACTGGTATGTTTCAACAACATATCTAGCGAAGATTCTGACATTATTTTGACTGACAGAAATTGTTGTGGAGTTTAACAACTTTCTTTTGCTATAGGGCAAAATCACAGACCACTAATCACAGTCCACCCACTGCTGATTATTAACCTTTGTGATGAATCTTTGTCAAGTTTAGGCAGTGTCACATATTTTGCAACTATGAATATGAGTATTTAAGTCATAACTAAACTTATTTCTGCTGTCATCAGGCTGAGAGACAGAGTGACGATTAAATCGGGCGCTCGACATATTGTCCAAGAGAAGGAGGAGGGCAACTTCGAGATGATTATTAAGTCGGCACAGAAGTCAGATACTGGCATTTACACCTGCAAGATCATCAACGAGTACGGAACGAAACAGTGTGAGGGCAGACTGGAGGTGAAGGGTAAGATTGCTTCAAACAAATGGTTTTGTTTTCTGCTGTTGCCATTTTTAGTCCTCCTTAATGTAATGGGTGTAATTTACTATTTAAATATATGAAACAGTTTTATCTTAGTATTCAGAAGCTGAAGTTTCATCCGGTGATTGTTCTGTTCACATTTAAATTCATTCCATCACACCTAAAGTACAACAGGAGAGATTTTGACTTCACTGTGGAATTGGAGCAATGCTGTTTTTTCAGCACTTTTGTCTACAATGATTTGTGTGCAATTTTATTTTTAAACGGGTGACTGGAGCAATAAGAAGCTAAAGCTATGCACAGCTTTTTTGCTGTTTTTGCGGTTTATTAATTTATAATTTAAAATGAGTTTTTAAAGAAAAAAGAGCCAAAACTCTCAGTGTCAAATCAGGCGATTTTGAAATCTGAGTGTAATTCTGAACTGATACGTATTGAGTCCAGTTTTGATGATGTTGAGCTTGTTCCTCTGATGTCTCTGCAGTACAACACCAGCCACTAACAGACTTCAGCTCATATTTGTAGCAGATTAATCACTTTCAAAGACTCACAGGCAGGTTTCTCTTTCTGCTTTGGTTGTTGTGTTCTGGTTCTGTCAGCGCGTCCAGTGGAACCAGGCCTGGCTATTATTCGACCAGTGAGGGACATCATGGTGAACGCAGGTGAGACGGCTCTGTTCGAGTGTCACGTGATCGGCCCCCAGGACACAGATGTTGATTGGCTGTCAGACGGGAAGCTCATCCAACCAGCGCTGCTGAACTGTAAGATGCACTTTGATGGGAAACGGTGTCGACTGCTGCTTAACTCTGTGCATGAAGACGACAGCGGAACTTACACCTGCAAACTGAGCACTGCTAAAGGTGAGCAGCTGTCTGCCTGTGCTTTTATATGACACACATATATTTACACCACTCAGTGATGTTACTAAGATGTGAAGAGACTTTCAACCATCTTAACAAAAACTGTTTCTGGAACAGTTTCTATCCAAAAACCAGACTGTTTGATTTATATTTGTGTCCTTTAAAATGACATTTAATCAGCATTGCATCTTGTTATTCACATACAGAGGAACTGACTTCTAGTGCCAAACTGAAGGTCAAGGCATCTGTAGAGCCGCTCTTCACTCGTCAGCTGGATGTTCTGGAAGTGATTGAAGGCCGTAACGCTCGCTTTGACTGTAAGGTCAGCGGAACGCCGCCGCCTCAGCTCACCTGGAGCCACTTTGGTAAGTGTCTGATCTGTCCCTCAACGCTGTGAAACTACATCAGGGCGGAGCTTGAGATGTCTGGGCCTCCAACAGATCGTCCACTGGAGGAAAGTGAAGATGTTCGGATCTTGAAAGAAGGAGGACGGCACTCGCTGATTATCTCTCATGTCAGCAGTGAGGATGAGGGTCTCTACACGGCGGTCGCACAGAACCCCCACGGACAGGCTGAGTGTTCAGCAGAGCTGTATGTGCAGGAGCCCAGACCAGCCATCTCCTCTCAGATGTGCGTCAAATCTCAACTCGCTTTAAAAACGGTTTAAAGCTCCAATCTGCAGCTGTTTTGTTTGAAAATAAGCAAAACATCAGTTATTAAACAACAGATCAGAATAAAAAAACTGTTATAAAAAACCCCTCTTACTCCAAATAAGTTTATAGTTGGAGCTGTTGGTATGATTTTGAGGGAAATGTCAGTTTGCTCTGAAGTAACCTGCCAACATTTACAGAATGCAGCTTTAAATAAACAACCAAAAACAAAAATGTTTTTATTTACTAAACCCTGAAGATTATCATTACACAATAGTTGTTTTTGAATGAACTATTCCATCATTCATGCCACTAAAATAAAAATGTTACTTTTGTTATGTGAAGGTTTTTGTTTGTGATTTTATCTTGATCACGATCAGAGCAAAGCTGGAGAAGATGCCCTCAATTCCTGAAGAACCAGAGGTGCCTGAGAACGAGGTGGAGCGCTTCACCATGCCAGACTTTGTCAAGCCGCTCTATGATCTGGATGTGGTGGAGGGTAAGGAGGCGGTTCTCAGGTGTAAAGTGGCCGGTCTGCCGTACCCGACCATCATCTGGTTTCACAACAGCAAAAGGATCGAGAGCACAGAAGACCGAAAGATGACGCAGTGTAAGTTCATCATCATCTCTTCCTTCAGTGGCACGATGGGACTGGTGAGTGACGTTTGCTTGTGTGACGGTTCTTTTCTGCAGTCAGAGACATTCACAGCCTGGTGATCCGCTCTGTGTGTCATGCCCACGGTGGAGTCTACAAGTGTGTCATATCCAACAAAGTGGGCAAAGCCACCTGCTATGCTCACCTTTATGTGACTGGTGAGTTTAGAAAACATGAGCATGAATAATACAGTGTATTAGTGAAACTATATTACACCATTTAAAAAGATGCTCCCAGGAAGCTGTCCAATAAGTTAAAAATGTTTATACATAATTATTTGTCCAATTACAGAAGTTGTGTTGTGTTTGAGATTCGGTGCCCTCTGGCCCTGAACGGGTTTAACTCACTTACGTTTGTGCTTGTAGACATCCTTCCTGACCCGCCGGATGGGGCTCCAGTCATCGAGTCCATCACCGGCAAGACCATCACACTAAGCTGGAAGAAACCAAAACGACTGGATCCGTCCATCGGTATGAATGATGCATTTAACTGCATCTCCTGCTGCAGTGACTGTCCAAGCCGTGAACCTTCAGTGTCCTTGTACCTTTCTTTCCATTTAAAGTTAGATTGTAACGGGATGAATCCCAATGTGTCACACTTATGGTTGTAGCTGTGAAACGTTGTGATGTGCGTGTTGTGGTTGCAGAGCCCAGTTCTCTGATGTATGCTGTGCAGCAGCAGGCGCTGGGCTCAATCCAGTGGACCATTATCGCCTCCTGTCTGAAACAAACCTCCTATACCATCACCAATCTGTCTAAAGGTGTCCGCTACGCTTTCCGGGTGCTATCAATCACCAGCAAGGCCTTTAGCAAGCCGTCGCTGGCCACCGAGGCCCTGCAGCTGCTCGACAGAGGTACGGCTCGGTACACAAGGACAGTCCCAGACAGATGGGTCAGTGAGATGTGTGAGTTACAGCAGGAGACTGACGGGAGATCTTTCTGTCTGCAGGTCCGTACCTCCATGAGGCTCCTGTGATCATCGACAGACCGGATGTTGTGTATATGGTGGAGAAACAGCCTGTTAGCATCACAGTCACTCTGAATCATGTCAATGCTTCCGTCACATGGAAGAGGTACGGCGCCGCTTCATCGATTCTTTCATTGATTGTTATTTTATTCTTCTGAATAATCGTTTAAAGCTTTTAAAAATTTAATGGGACAGCGCACTCAAAAATAATTTAGTCTGTAAAACAAAACAAATGGTGGTTCTTTTAAAGCTCTAAATCAGTTTTTGTCCTAGTACAGATCAGTGTTTAACATGACCCGCATACTTTACCCCAATTTACAATAGTAAGTTTAAAATAATTATTTATAATTTAAGATGTCAGGTTTGATTTTGTTTGTAAACAAGTAAGATAAGGCTCACACATCACATTCTGATTCTGTAGATGTTGCAGCATTTGTGGTTTGTTCTTACAGCAGCTGTTCAGAATTTAAACTTGTTAAGAACAAAACTCTGTAACCTGCAATGTTTCAAACACCTGCTGTCATTGTATAATGTGCATCTGCACTGTCTGATACCCACAATGTTTGAACGTCCAGTAGGAAACGCCTCAGTGATGACAGAAATAAGGAAGTAATGTGTCATTTTACGTTCAGAGGTGGAGCAACGCTGTCGAGCAGACCAGGCCTATTTGAGCTGAGCATGCCGGACGATGACCAGCACACGCTGAAGCTGTGCAGAGTGAAGAGCAGTGATGTTACTCAGCTCACCTGCATCGCTAGCAACCAGTACGGCAGTGACACCTGCACGCTGACCCTGGAAATGGCAGGTGTGTCTCCATCAACATCTGTAATCTTCAGAATGTTACTGTGTTGTTACTGTAAGGCGGAATGTCTCACTGAGTTCTCCATCTCTAGTGCCTCCAACGTTTGAGACCATCATGGAAGATCTGGATGTGAATGTGGGTGAGACTCCTCGTTTCGCGGTGGTGGTTGAAGGAAAACCCATCCCTGACATCCTCTGGTACAAGGTGTGCATTTCTCCATCTTCTGCAAATGCTCCAGCAAACAGAATAATGTTGTGAGGGTTGTTTCTGCATACCGTTCTGAGATTGGAGGAGTTTTAACATCTACAATAATAAAAGTATATAAACCAAATGTTTTTCAGAATCAATTACTGATGCTTCATGCTGTGATAGACCTCCGGGGTGTTTTAGTTTGAGCTCAGTTTTGCTCTCTTCCCCTGTGTTCTCCTTACTGAAGACGTAAAATCTCTTTCCTACCCACCGCTGCTGTCTGTCGGATTCCTTTAGCCAAATCACATCTCAACATCCTGTAAAACATGCTAATTTATGCTTTGACAGGTTCTGGTGGATTTGACAGGTCAAGCGTCTCCTGCCTCAGGGTTTCAGTCGCGTTCTTGCTGCCCTCTTCACCTCAGACCCACACAAATGCATTTCAGATTCAAAGCGCATCTCTCACTCGTGTTTCTGTTTTGATTTTCAGGGTGACACCCTGTTGTCAGAAAGCAGCCATTTCACATTTGTGTACGATGACAACGAATGTTCTCTTGTGGTTCTGAACACCCAAGCAGATGATTCGGGGGTGTACACCTGTACTGCTAAGAACCTGGCGGGTTCTGTGTCGTGTAAGGCTGAACTCACGGTCCACACCAGTAAGCTCTTTTACTTTCATTAGCTGGTTGATGTCATGCGATGTATCTCTCCTATGTTCTAACCAGACATGATGTGTCCAGTGTATTTCCTAAACAGTTATGTTCCTCATATTTCCATGCAAACGTTTAAGAATGTTGTGTGTGTTTGTAGCTAAAGAGAACAGAGAAGACTCTCTGGAGGATGAGGCGTCTATCCTGAGAAAGATGCGAAGACTCACAGATTACTATGACGTGCACAAGGAAATTGGAAGGTGAGTCATCGGCACAGAGTCTCACTCGGACACACACCATTTATCTCTGATGAAAGCCTGGAAACTGGAGTGATTCTATCAGCGTTCAATGGCGACAGATCTCGCGTCTGACGGTCTGACTCATCACTCTATTACATTTCATAAAGCGTCACCAGAAAAGGTTTAGCACATTAAAAAACACTTTTGGTTGGAAAGCACAAACATGTTTATGCAATTTCATGGTTCTCAGTCAGAGAATGATTCAGCCACCTCAGAAGTTAACATTATTATTTCTCAGGCTATCAAAGTAATGGGATCTCTGAACCACATACAGACTTTCTAATTAGCTATCAACAGTACCTGAATTCAAAACCACCTGAAACACTTTATTGTAGAATATTAACAAGTCAAAATGTTTGATTTTGCATTGAAGTGGCTTTGTGACTGCACAGTGTAAGAGATCTCTTGCACGCTTTTGAGGGAGGGTTATTTATTTGGCACAATGGTGAGCAGTTGGCTGGATGAAGAGGAGCGCAGCCGTTGAGCAGAATCTCTGCACTGCATGCCGTCTCTCTCTGTGCTGTAATTATAATCTTCATGGCTGACTGCTGCAGGCTTATTAAGACCTGAACTGCACAGAATCATGCTACAGTACTGCACACAGAACCTGAGTGAGCTGTCTTACTAGACAGCATTTCAAAGACAGCACGTCACAGTACGCTTCACATCACGCATATGATTATTAAAACGACCCATTTGTTAAGACCCATTGATACGGTAAATAAAGGAGTGTGTCATGCAGTCTTTTGAGAGAGTAATCTTTTCACAAGAGTCGCTGTTTTCTTAGAGGGGCGTTCTCATACGTGAAGCGAGTGACACAGAAAGCAGGAAAGAAGGAATTTGCTGCCAAGTTCATCTCTGCTCGAGCGAAACGGAAGGTCTCAGCTCTGAGAGAGATGAACTTCCTGTCCCAGCTGGACCATGAGAGAATCCTCTATTTCCACGATGCCTTTGAGAAGAAGAATGCTGTCATCATCATCGCAGAAATGTATCCTCTGTTCACAACATCTGTCTGTCTCACACAGAAACTCTGCAGGAATGCATCTCACACATGTAACTTTCTGCCTAAATTTGTCTTTCAGTGTTGAGAGTTGGTACAGCTGTTTCTGATCTCAGGCCTGAGCGCTCAAAATCATTCAAACCGTCTGTGACACTTTATTATGACACACTATTACAGATTATCTCTGTAGAAGTCGTTTAAAGAGAAGAACTCTTGCATATAACCCGCACACACATTGAAATACACACAGTGTATGGTCTTGCATTTATTCATCACACATTTAAGTGAAGTCCAGTCACACTGATTGTCTTTGACAATGTGTAAAGATGCCATGAGGAACTTCTTGAAAGACTAACAAAGAAATCAACAGTGATGGAGTCAGAGGTGAGTCCACATGTATGGGTCCTGCAGCAGATTCAAGTGCACGTTGTTTTCTGTCCTTTTATTATTTGTACCTGAACTGTAATATATCACTTCACAGATTAAAACGTTGCTCTGTGGGGATGGTAACAAACAAATCCAAACTCTTGATTTTCTGCAGGTTCGATGCAGCGTGAGGCAGCTGTTGGAGGGGTTGAACTACCTACATCAGCATGACATCCTCCATCTAGACATCAAGGTGAATTTGATGTCCTTTTGGTATCACAGTTTTCCCTCCATAAGCATGTGATAACTACAGCGAGCATCGATGTGTTGACCAAACATTTCTGTTTTACAGCCCGATAACATCCTCATGGCAGACGCCAGCAGCGATCAGATCCGTATTTGTGATTTTGGGAATTCAGTAAAGTTTACGCCTGATGAGGCTCAGTACTGCAAATACGGCACTCCAGAATTTGTCGCTCCGGAGATTGTTAACCAGACACCCGTCTCCAAGGCAACAGACATCTGGTAACGCACCTGGTGCCTCCATCACAGAACAGATCTTGTACAAATCAGCCGCTAAAGTGACATGAATGCATTTATCTCAAATTAAACTTCTTTTACAGGCCTGTTGGTGTTCTGACGTACTTATGGTAAGTGTATGTCGGATCTCTGTACTATAATGGTGTTACATTTTTAATTTTATCTAAAAATAATAAATTGGATGCTGGTCACTAGCATCTTTCATTGTCTACTTAAGAGCATTTTATCATTAATTCTGTGACATACACCAGAATCACAGACTCCTGGACAAAACAGAGTCAGATGTTTATGAGGTTAACCTAAGGCTCTGTGTTGCAGTCTCACTGGAGTTTCTCCTTTCGCTGGAGAAAACGACCGCAGTTCAGTGCTCAACATCAGGAACTATAATGTGGCTTTTGAAGAAAGCATGTTTACAGACCTCTGTCCTGAGGCCAAGGGATTTGTCATCAAGCTGCTGGTGGCTGATAGACTGTAAGTGGATCTGCACTGCTGTTGATCATTTATTGTCAAATGTTACCACTGCTAAAAGCACTTTGTGTTAACTGCCAATTTGTCTAATGTTTTTTAACCCGCAGGAGACCTGATGCTAATGAGTGTCTTCGTCACCCCTGGTTCAAGGTAATGTCAGCAGAGGAGTTTACGGGGAAATGCCTGTTTCAAACATTTACTAAAACATTTACTAGTTAGTGAACAACACATTTCTGTGTCACTGAATGTTGGAGCATTAGTTCAATTATTCTTCTCTGTAGCACTTATGGAAATTGTTTTGACTCTCTGTTTTTTAAAATATAATGCACTTCTATCTTTCAGACCCTGAATAAGGGTAAGAGCATCAGTACAGATTCCCTCAGAAAGTTTTTGTCCAGAAGAAAATGGCAGGTGAGATAACTTTAGCTTTCTCACTGTTTATAACATTACCAGTTTTACCAGTCTGCCATTTTAACAATGTTCATTCAATCTCTTCCAGCGATCTCTTATCAGCTATAAATCTAAAATGGTGATGAGAGCTATACCTGAGCTGCTGGATGACTCCACCAGCCATATTTCCATTGCTGTTCCACGACATTTAAAACAGGGCTCACCACCATCATCATCTTCAGATTCTGATGATGATGTCGATGCGCTGCCATTCATCCCGATGCCTCTTAACATGGAATTCTCAGGTTCTAGAATGTCTCTTACTGAGCTTGTGGGAGATGATGAGATGGTGGGTAGACCAAATGGAAATGTTGAAAGGCCTACATCAAGTCATCAGAAGACAGAGCCTATGGAGGTGGAGAAATCAGAACAAGAGGGTGGAGATGCAGCTGCCAGGGGCCGAGCCAAGAAGAGGTCTACAGAAGATGAAGAAAAAGGTTCATCTGATGAGGAACCAGGAGAACTGGCCAACAGAGCAGAACAGGCAAAGAGGCCAATGCGTAGAGGTTCAAGTATGGAGTTAGATGAGACGGAAGGAGCACGTCGTAGAGGAGAACTACGAAGAGGAAGCTCAGCTGACAGTGCTCTGCAGCTCCACATCAAACTAGAAGAGGGCACAGAGGAAAGCCCTACAGATGGAAGAAGAACATTACAGAAGTCTGTATCTATGGAGCTTCCAAGGAGGAGCCCAAGTCCAGGGGCAGCAAAGTTGAGCCAGGAAGACTACGCTTTGAAATTGGAACTGATGAGGCAGAGGCTTCTCAGGGGTGGCTCTGTAGATAACAAGATGAGTGGATTACGAGGCCCCTTGCTAGAAACCTTGGGTATGGGGGACGAGAAGCGCTATGTGCGGGCATCTCGTGTAGTCAACCCTCCACTTGTTAGAGCAGCATCTAGTGAGTCACCTAGAGATGACATCCCAAAAACCAAAGTACTCCGCAAGAGTGCTTCTTTCAGCCAGGGTGATTCAGAACCCATGCCTCTACACAGACGAATCGGGGCACCTTTAGAGATTCCATTGGCACAAATAGAGGAAAGACGACTACAAGAGGCTGTGTCTATGTCTGCTCTCACAGAGCCAGTAAAGGCAGATTCTCGTCCTGTAACACCCAAAGCTCACACACCAGAACCAGAGAGAAATGAGAAAGGGGAAAAAGAGTCAACAACCTGCAGAGAACCAAAATCAGAGGAAGCCATTGTTCACTCAAAGAGTATTGCTGATGATGATGACAGCGTTGAAGAGATATCAGGAAAGACTGATACACAGGAGAAGGAACAGAGAAAGTTAGAAGAAACCAGTAAAGAACCTGAAAAAGTGGTTGAAAGTAAGACAGAGACTGCCTCGATCCCCATGGCTATCTTAGAGGAAGAAGTTGAGGAAGACCAAGAAAGAGAAGAGACAAAGCCAGAGAAGGAAATGGAGCCTGCTGCTCCAGAGATGGAGGTTGAATTTGAGAATGATGTTAAGACAGTAAAGTATACAGAGAACACCATTTCCTCCAGCTCAGTCACTGTGACCCCAGCTGCTGCCCCAGCTCCCACTCCTCAGAGTGTTGTCTCAACCTATGTGACACCATCTCTCCCTGCACGTACCGTTCTCCCGGATGGTAGGACTTCTGCATATGCCAGTATCATGCAGACTATCATGGTACCATCAGTGCAGGCATCTAGCCAACCTGCTGCTACACCTATGCCCACACCATCATCCACCCCACCATCAGTTCCAGTGTATGCACCCATTTCAAGACACATATCTGAACCAACTCTTGTGTCAAGTGCTTCATCTAAACCAGATGTTCAACAAAGCACTGAACATCCTGCAGTTTTTTCTCGGGTTGCATCAACAGAGCACCCTCCCAAAGAGCCAAGTCCCTCTAAAACTCCCACCCGTGCCTCCCCCAAAAGAGAACCATCTCCTGGAAGCAACATCCAGGACCTTGCATCTGAGGAGGTTTTTGAAGCTCGGTTCAAGAAGCGTGAGTCCTCTCTAACTCGTAGTCTCAGACGTTTCTCATGGCAAAAGACAGAAGAAAAGCCCTCCAATGTTGCTCCTGAAACAGCAGAAGAAATGTATCGCCCAGGGCCTGTTGGTGCTCCTTTGGAGTTTGTACCAAAGAGGATGGAAGAGAAGTCCAAATCAGTTCAGGATCTCCGTGAGGCTCAAAAGGACCCTGGGTTCATGAGGAGATTGTCAATGCGCTTGAAAAGGACCCCCTCAGTGGAGAGGAGGGAGGAGAAGCTTAAAGAGGAGGAGGCTACAGCACCCAGACGTCGCCTGTCCTGGGCATTGGGACGGAGAGGATCCCAAGACAAGAAGGAGATAGAGATGATGAGGTTGGATGGAGGCCCTGAGCCTCCCCCAGAGCCAGAGATTAAACCACCATCTGAGTCTCCTGTTATTGCCATACGCAAGAAGATTGGCAGTACCATGGCAAGTTTATCCACAAGGATTAGGAGCCAGTCTGAGGAGAGAAAAGAGGACAATGAAGGCAAGACTGAGGGCAAGAGGACACCTATATATAAAGGACACCTGCTGCGGCGTTCCACCTCAGAGGGGGGCAGCTTGAAGAAAATGGGGGTCTCACAGAACCAGATGACCACACAGCTGGGAACAGGAACCTCATCAGAGTCTCTAGATTCCATGTCAAGCATCCAGTCAGAATCAGCTGTGAAAAGTATGGAATTTCTTTATGGAACTACTTTATTGTGCTTTAGTCTGCTTTAAAAAATAATCAAAAGGTGATAATTGTAAAAAGATTTACTTGACAATTTCAAAACTATTTGCTGTTTGTTTTTTTTGTCTGTGAAACAAAATACTAATTTAAAGGAATTTTTGTGTGCATGCACTTTTGCCAAAGAGTTTGAATTAGTTTTATGCAGATAATCTAGACCATGAGTTTGTCTGTTCTCCTGACTTTAAATCCCAGGTGCAGAAATCGAACGTAGGTCACGGTGGGATCGTTGGGGGTTGACGAGAGGAAAACGAGACAAGACAGTTTCCCAACCAGACATCCCATCTTCCATTGTCAGGGAGAACGGCTCTCTCCGCTCTCGCCAGTATACTCAACAAGCATCTGGTATTTCAGACTTTGTGTAAAAAGGAGACGTCTGTTTAATTTCTACTGCTTCATTAAAACTTTTTTGTTTATCATGAATGATCAGTTATTTATACAGACATGGATTGGCACAGATGTGTGGAATAAACGATGGTTCCTGTTTCTCTGATTCTCTCAACATTAGACTTCCCTCCCGTGTTCCATATTAAGCTGAGGGACCACGTTCTTCTGGAGGGAGACCCGGTCACCCTCAGCTGCCTCCCTGCTGGCAGTCCTCACCCACACATCTCATGGATGAAAGGTCTGACTGCAAACATCTGCTTCAGTGGAAACAACCACAATCAGATCAAGATGATGTGACATCTTTACAGCTACAGTCTTTACAGCTGAATGCAAAATAACTGTACAAATGTTATAGAGGTGATACATGTGGTACAATCACCCACCCGCAGCATGTCTTTACAATAACCTGCACTGTTTGTAAGACTCTATTCATTTAAAGGTGAATCTGTGCTGTGCTAAACTGTGAATTCTAGGTGTATTATTAGTCCTTGTGCTGACACAACCAGAGCTGAGTGTTTCTGCTATATATAGAAGCTGTTTGTGCCACCAAGTAAAAGTCAGATAAAAGTAACAGTTCAGCACAAAGACAAAGTCTGAGTTGATGGCATTAAAACGTTTAACAAACGTTAAGCAGTATCTCCAGAGAACACCAGCTTGTGTTTTAAAGCCGTAACTGTTCTGCTCTGGCTCTTCATTTGCTTTAAGATAAAAAGCCTCTTGAGATCGACCCCAGGATGAACCTGATATCCTGTCCTGACGGCCGACAGCTGCTGATGATTATGAAGACCACTAAGAGGGATGCAGGCCTTTACGAATGTGTGGCTTCAAACCCGCTGGCCTCTGTCACCAGCTCATGCGTCGTGTCTCTCGCTCGTAAGTGTTACGACGAAAATACTGTCATGGGCTCCAGAACAACCAATAGGAGCGATGCACTCCGTGACAAGTGTATGTGTGTGTGTGGAAGAAAAAGTGGTAAGCTTACCCAATTTGTTTACAGAATAAAATATTAAAACAATTTTTGTATTTGTTTGAGTGTATAGTTTACAGCTAGCATGTAAAAACTCTTACTATGTAAACTCTTACTCTTACAGAAATGTGATGGTACTGCTGGTTCTTACGGTATGATCAGGCTAATGTGCTGATTATTGTTGTGCATGTTCTCAGCAGGACATCAATTATTGGGGTCAATAAACTGTAGTTCAGTGCTGAGACTCACTCGCAGAACTGGGCTTGTCCTGTGTTTTTCTTTTTGTTTTCTCTTTTTGGGTGTAATTTCTATAAAAATTTCTTACCAATTTATGCATCTGTCAGGAAAATGTGTCATTGATCAAAATGTGTGGAAACCTTGTATTTCACTACAGCGAATAAGAAAGGTAAAGATTCAATTCTTTTCTAGGTCTGCCTAATAGTCCCGGGACCCCCGCGGTTCCTCAGAAGTATAAGAACACTGCATTGGTGGTTTGGAGACCCTCAGACACAACAGCACCATGCACTTATTCTCTGGAGAGGAGAACAGAGGGTTGGTCAACATTTGTCATGAAACCCTGCTGCCTGAATTTATCACATAAATGCTGTGGTATCAGAGTAAAATAAAGTTCTGTTGTAAAGCTGCAATCTGTAACTTTTATGGGTTAAAAATGAATGAAAATCAGTGACTGAGCAAATGTGTCTCTTGGGTCTGATTAAAAGTAAATAAATGAACCTGCAATGTTTCAGACAAAAATGTTTGTTATAAAGTTGTTGCAATAGAAAATAGAGAAATGTGGTGTTGTTTTTTTACTATGGAAAACAAATTCAGTGAAAAGCACACCATGCAGTATCTGATCGTTCCTGTTGCTGTTCTGCCCTCAGCTGGCCAGAATAGGAACTGCAACATAATTTTTTGTAACGTTGGTGTGACGGTAACTCCGTTCTCATGATGATTGTTTATTCAGCATATAATGTTGGCTCATCATTTGTGTTTACAGGTGAGAGTAACTGGCTAATAGTGGCCACCGGTGTGGCTGACTGTTACTATAATGTCACAGATCTTCCGACTGGAGCTGCATACAGGTTCAGAGTGGCCTGTGTGAACAAGGCTGGGCAGGGACCCTACAGTAACCTGTCTGATAAAGTGCTGCTGGACTCCACAGGTGAGAGTCATTAGATATGCCCTGTTTTTATTCACCTGCAGTGCCTGAATTGAGCATTCTCAATTATGTTCTGATTCACTTTATTTCTCACCTCCATTATTTTACTACAGAACCTCAAAAGTCCAGTGGAACCGCTGTAGTTAAGACGCTTACAGCTCCTGGACCTGCAGTGGTAACATCTACTATGACTGTACCTGCGATGAAACCTACTGGGGTGAAAACGGCTGCATCTCCTCTGGTGACGTCTGCTACCTCCACAGCCCAGCCGGTAAAACCGATCCCACCTCCTGCTGCACCAGCCCCTGTTACCTCACCTGCTCCCCCTGCCCCCACTCAGCGTACTGCACCTGACATCCAAACTCCAAAGGCCAAGACCACTCTCAACATCACAGTGGCCAAACCCCCCCCAGCATCTCCTGCAGCTCAGGCTCCTCCTGCCAAACCTTCTCCCCCTGTTGTTCTACCCAAACCTCTGAGCCCTGTTAATGTGGTCCCGCCCCCAGCCAAAACTCCTCCTGTGTCTCCACCCCCTCTGGTGTCTCCTCCGCCCACTATTGGCAAGCCTATCTCATCGGTGCCAATGTACGTCCCACACGTGACCCCAGCCACCCCAAACACATCTGCCCCTGCCCTTTCCCCACCAGTGGTGTTAGTTACAAGTCTGAGTCCTGTAGGGGAGGGAACAGCCACACCCAGTCGTATGACCCCGAGTGGAAGGGCCACTCCCTCCGGACGCATCACGCCTACAGGGCGCAGGACTCCTTTGGGAAAACCTGGAGACTCCACGCTCAGGCAGGGAGTGCCGCAGAAACCATACACATTCATGGATGAGAAAGCAAGGTAAAGTTTGATTTATGCTTTGCATATCTCGATATACAAGCACTGCTACTCAAAGTGGCATCCTGAGTAATGCAATATTTTGTCTTAACTGCACAGAGGTCGTTTTGGCGTGATCAGGGAGTGCAGAGAAAACGCCACCGGTAACCTGTACATGGCCAAGATCGTCCCGTACGAGCCTGAGAACAAGCAGCTGGTGTTACAGGAGTACGACATCCTGAAGTCCCTGCACCACGAGAAGATCATGGCCCTGCATGAAGCGTATGTCACCCCGCGCTATCTGGTACTCATCGCAGAGTGCTGCGCTGGAAAAGAGCTGCTGTACAGTTTGGTCGACAGGTCAGAGGATGTGTCACAGACTGTTTGTTAATCTCCTGAGGCACTACAGCAAAACCTTGAAGATGTAAAGCTCTTTGTTTTAATGTCTCTCTCTAGGTTTAGATATTCTGAAGATGACGTGGTGACATACGTTGTACAGATTCTTCAGGGTCTGGACTATCTGCACAGCCGGAGAATCCTGCATCTGGACATCAAACCAGACAACATCATCGTCACCTACATGAATGTGGTGAAGATTATTGATTTTGGTAGTTCACAGAATTTCAATCCGCTCTTCCTCAAGCAGTTCAGTCCACCCATCGGAACACTGGACTATATGTGTAAGACACGTTTGAAATATTTCTGCTCATCTCTATTACCTTGGTTTGACAAAGGCATCATTCTGTTATTGTACAAATTGTCTACAGTAACCCACTCAAAATACCATATTTACCATGTTTAGAGCAACTAACTAATTATTATTTATTTCCTGGTAACCATGATACACCCTGAGGCTCATTTTAATCAATCAATACAGTCATGTGCCAAATTTAAATCTTTCAGGGCTTCATCAAACCAACATTTAAAGTTTGTCTTGAAAGAATGTGGTTGTTGTACAGTTTAGTGTTTTGGAATGAACTGCATGTTCTGTAATTGTGTCTCTGCTCATTTCTGAAGCCCCTGAGATGCTGAAAGGAGATGTAGTTGGTCCACCAGCAGACATCTGGAGTATCGGTGTCATAACTTACATAATGTGAGTGATGTCCACTCTTCAGATTGCAGAGGTTGTGCAGAGCTTCTGCGGGTGTTTGATGTAGTGTAACTGTGATCTGATGTCTTCAGGCTCAGTGGACGGCTGCCGTTCTCAGAGAAAGATCCTGCTGAGACAGAGGTCAGAATCCAGGCGGCCAAGTTTGACCTCAGTAAGCTCTACCAAAACGTGTCCCAAAGTGCCTCTCTGTTCCTCAAGAAGATCCTGTGCAGCTACCCCTGGTGAGTGAAACCCTGAATATTATTAGCTACTAAATTAGGCTTTATAGGAGAATATCATTCAGTTCTTAACATTAGTTCTGTAGCGTTTTACACAGATGGTCACGTTCCACTGCAAAGCCTTAAAGCTGCTTCACTTCTACCGTCTGTGACCTAAAAAACTGAAGCAAAACATTTAAAAACGTTACTTTACACGTTTCTTTATGTATGTTAAAGTCAAACTGGCATTTCCTCATGGCTCAGACATTTTCATACATTACTGGGGTAAGATAACAGCGGTTTGCATGTGTGCTGAGTAACTGATGTCTGCTGTGATTCATGTTTCAGGGCCCGTCCTACTATTAAGGACTGCTTCAACAACTCCTGGCTGCAGGACGCTTACCTGATGAGACTCAGAAGACAGACTCTCACCTTCACCACCACACGTCTGAAGGACTTCCTGGAGCAGCAGAGGCAGATCAGGGCCGAGGCGGCCACCAAGCACAAAGTCCTCCTGCGTTCCTACCAGAGCAGTCCACAGACCCCATCCACCCCCTCGACGCCCGGCACCCCTGCCACACCCATCTTTCAGTGAGCTCCACGACTGGACAATCTCCAGAGAGATGAGAAGAACACTCCAGGGTTCTCCAGGGTCAGGACAGAGAGAGACACGTAGCCTCAGGACATCTCAGATCATCTAAAGTGCTTGACTGGCCCTTTAAGGGTCAGTTAAATGTGCAGCAGAACAAGCACAGAACCTTCTGGCTGTGTCCAGAATTAGTGCCACCCAGTTTTGAGACAAATACTCGCCTTGTGTTCTAGCTGGCAGATATCAACATGGATGTCAGTGAATTTACCTCTTTTAGCTGTGACCAGCATGCAGTGAAGTTGAATTTCTTGTCCAGAACTTTAAAGTTCCTCCCCCTGCTGTACCAGTTTTTATCCTGTGACTTTTTGACACGTGTGTTTTAGCTGTTCTCAGCTGTTCATCTGTAGAAAGATGTCAGGAACTCTAGATCCTTCCTGGCTCAGCAGAAAGACTTTCCTGCACAAAACTCTGAGATCTAACCTTTCACTCAACGCAAAAAATGTCATGTTAACGTGTTTTGGTGGCGTCTTCCAGTTGTGAACCAGGGCCTTGAGATTTGTGGAAATTTTTTGGCATAGTTTTTATGGCATAAGTAAAACTTTTATTACTGGTGGTTGTTATACCATAGTGATTATCATTAAATATGAAAATGATTGATCGTTGACAATGTTGAGCACTCTTGTTCTGTAGTGCCATTGCAGAATTATTTTTGTCTTTTACTAAAGTGTGTTGTTCTAAACAAGGATGGCTGGAAATACTAAAAAATCTGTCTTGACATCTTAAAAGTTTGAGTGACAACCTTTTTGCAAGAATTCCAGTGTATTAAAAACACAGTGTTTGGTTTTCTCTGCCACTAAAGAATTTATTTAAATTCAACTTTTTGTATGCTGAAGTTTCTGCTTTTAACACCAGGAATGTTTTGTATATTGCCGTATACTATATTATAGCATACAGTAGCATACAGCATGCATGACAACTTAACCTGATCGCCATTGGTCAGACCTGTCTGAGGAAAGTGTTGTTGGCCAACCAAAACAGATACCTGTGTTACAGATCATCTTCAGAGACACTGGTTTAATATGTGCCTGCAAACCGGCTGAGTGATCGTGTAAAGAGGCATTTGTTGGATGGAACGGAGAGACATTTTCATTTTTTTGTGTAATAATTGGTTTTAAAAGACACACATTGGCTGCTGCAGTGAATGTGTATGAGAGTCCTTGCTGTAATATTAATATACAGTATATTTATTCTTTTTTGGTAGCTTTATGGTTGAATGATTATTAGGTATTGTTTTTGATCTGTTAAATTCATCTAATTTTAATAGTTCTATTTAAATATTAAATCATATCATATGATTTCTTATTTAACTTTATTTAGTCTCTTTGCAAAGGAAGTCAAACAGTGTAAACCAATTATTGTTATTAATATAAATGCATCCACAGGGTTTAATTTTAAGTGAATGAATGAGAGTGAAGAGAGTCTTGGTTTTATTTTATTAGAGTCTGTGTTATAACATATATTTTCTGTTATGGTTTATTTTTGAACAGTTTGAATTCTGTCTGGAGAACATAGAAGCACATAAAGTTATTACATAGAGTTAAGGCTTAATTTATTATTTGTTTATTTGTCTTTGTTTTGTAGGTAATTTATCTAATGGGCAGATGAGTGTTTTTTCTAACACAAAAGTGAAATAATGAACCTTATTCAGGAAGTTCTTCTTCTTGAGCGGCGGTGAAAATGTTCTGTCTCATTTCATTCAGCGTTGGGTTGGACTATAAATAAGTGTTGCTTGGTGTTTATTGTTGCTGTGCTGGTTTGCTGTTTATCTCTGATAACTTATCTCTGTCTCTTTGCATAACATGCTAACACAGGTTATATTCCTCTAACCAATTTGTTTATTATTTGCTTTTTACTCAGGTTATTCAAATGAAAGTTGATGATCTCATCACGTTTCAGATAAAGTTAAATAAAGTTCGGTGCAAAATGACAGTAAAATAAGGAGGTTTCAGAATCATTGAGGAGTTCTGTGTTTCTGTGAATACGGTTTTATATTATTACATTTTTGTGTTGATGACTGCAGAGAAACCCTTTAATGTGAAACTAAATTAAGCTTTTCTGGAATGAATTATGTTGCACTGAAACAGTGGCAAATTGTGGTGATACCATGAATGTTTTCAGTAGAATAACGTGTGTATATGTCAAACACAATCTTCATGAATAAAATCAGCTGTCAGCAATACTGAACAGACTCTGCATTTATTTCTAACAAGCGTTTTTCATTTCCATAATATTATTCATAATAACCTTGTGGAAATGGTTGTGATATAAGACTTTGATAACAACACGCAGCATAAATGTCTCATTATCTAACACAGCACTCATGCAGTCAGATGTTCCTCCTGAATGTTCTAGAGTCACTCCAGCGTCTGACATCAGTTTATTGCTGCATTAGTCTTCAAAGCCTCATGGGTGTATTCTTGTATTATTGTGGAAGGTGTGTGTCATGTAATGTCCTCTCCATAAGATATCCCAATAACCTCCTACATCATGTGGAAATGGCCTGATATTTAAGTTCTTCCCAGTGCCTGCTAAAGTGAGCGGAGGTCCGGACAACGTGAAGACCAAGAGGGGCTCCTGTAGTTCTGAAGGCAGTTGTTACTCGTGGGCTGGCTCAGAGATGGAGAACACATAGAGGAAGATGAGCGGTTGCTCTCTCAGTGATGTGAGTGATGCTGAAACATGTTTTGCATTTGCAAAGGTGCATAAATGTAGATTATATATGGAGCACATGACGTATGTTTTCCAGAGTCTTTATGACATTGAAGACACCAGCACTGTCCTGACCTGCAGATTCATTTCATTCACAAACAACAGCAACACTAGTACAACATTTCTTTAACTTTATATATTAATATTTAAATCTTTATTCCTCAGCCATTATTGGAACTTTAAAACACTTTACAGAATTTAAATAATGTTTTATAACCAAGCAACGCCATCGATCTCTGTCTAAATAACGACGACGATGTTCTGAACTTTCCTCAAACTTCTTAATTTATTTTGTTATCATAAACAGTTTTATTACCTAATGCAAACGCGCTATAAACGCTCTTACAGCGCTGATCTCTGTCGCTACGCTGTATGGTGAGGCGCCCATCATCGGAGGAAGAGCGCAGAGCGTCTCATCATCTTCATCACTGATAGAACCTTCATCATCACGCGCTGAACTTTGACGACTCTCCCTATCCTCCCTCTCAGACGGTCTCAAGGCCCCCCGCCCGCGCAGCTCCTGCCAAAAAGTTGGTAGGAAAGTTTTCTAACGAGGAGAAACGGATCAACGCTCGCGTTACCGTGTCAAACGCGCTAATACCCGCGACTAACCGCAACTACTGACCCGCGTGAGACGCGCTGCGGGTTCAGATCCGGCTTCGCGGCGGCCGGACATCAAACTTTCAAACTTTGTTTGCGTGCTGGATTTAGTGCCTCTTAAAGGGGCAACGCACGCAAAGACATGCGTGTGGGGGACTGCGGCCGTTTATACAGATACTGATTCATTAGCTGGTTTTGGCAAAAACAATAAACTTAAAAATACTTAAATCATTAATAAAAACAACGGCAACGAAAATTCACTGGAGCGCAAGTTTTAAACGATCCGAGCCGTGGGACCGCCATCCCATCGCATGTTTAATATTTACTTTAGCACGTAAATAATAAGTTGTGTGTTTGTTTCACTGTCGTTATAACGTGAGCGCTGTAAGCCCGGCGGGTGGCGTCGCCGCTTTAAGGCGCGGGTGCCTTGAAACCGCCGAGGTCCATGTTTGCATGTCTGAGAGCGAAGCTCCATGTTGAGAAAAGTTGGAAACTTTTGTTTTTACTTTATTTAACTTTCTTTTCTAGCCGAACTTATTCAAGCACAGACTCCACGTTTACGCTCGCGATGCGCGTCCTGAGCGCTAGCAGCCGTTTAGATTGAGGGTCTTTGCGGGGAGGTTTTCAATTCAAACGCCGCCAGCGGAAACGTTGGAGCAGGAGAAGCTTTGAGATCGTCGCCGTGAGGGTCTGCAGATCTCATGGACCACCCGTCCTCCTCCATCATCACGCAGGTCAGCAGAGATGAAGAAGCGCCTCTGCGGGACGGCGGTGAGCAACTTCGGCACATGTCAAACTTTACCGTGAAGGTTTGGGCCGGAAACCGCTTGAGTTAAAGCGCCGCGTTTGTTCTGCTTCAGATTATTGTGTTAAATCAGAACCGGAGAAAGTTAATGAGAGTTTGTTATAAACGTGTTTGTTATAAACGTGTTTGTTTGTTATAGACGTGTTTGTTATAAACGTGTTTGTT
>JBAJNP010001154.1:0-38045 GCA_036877545.1 Yasuhikotakia modesta
AAAAGCAATGCTAGGTTACGTTTAATTAGGGTTTAATGTCCCAGATTAATTAGGTGTAATTCTGTGGTGCTTTTTAATGGCTCTAAAGCGACCGCAAGTGCCGGTCGATGGTGGGTCATTCCTGAAAGTCTCACAGACAAAAAAATGACACGGGTACATCATCTCCATAAATCTGCCTAACCAGAGTTCTTACAGTGCTGTGCGTGAGACAGATTTATGCTGCCAATAACAATGTACGCTGGGATAATGGAGAAAGCGTGGGGACACAAAGCAGCCAGTGAGCTATTGTTTAAGGCTCACTGCTGGCCTTGTTTGTGTAGACTTGGAAACAATGGCTGCCTCTGTACAGTATAAACTCCTGTAATGTGGATGAGGAGATGTGTGGGGTTTCTTGCCGATGCAAGAATGAGGAAGGGCGTGTTTAACTCTCTGGTAACTGGTGTCCAGATCTTATTCGTATTCTTATTTAGTTACTTCTAAATTACAGTTAGTGACAACCTTTAGCTCTTACCCATAATTCCATATGACTGCCGTCATTAAGTTTATATGTCATTGAGTTTTTTATTTGTAACATAAATTGGCAACAGTGGTTATGCAACCAACAATCTACTATAAAAATTATCCAAGTAAATGACTTCCAACATGTGAAAATGTTAATTTTTGTAACTATGTGCTGTTTGTGGTTGCCAAGCAACACAACAGCTATGTGCATTCATAGTATACATAACTAGTGTCTGTCAGCTTTTTCAGTAGATTTGAAGGCAGCTTATCCAATCAGAAAATAGAATCCACTTGATCCACCATAATCCACTTTATAATTCCCATCTTTATATCTATAACAGATATTTAACTTTGACAAAATAAAAAGACATAAGGTTTAAAAAACCTTTTGTTTGTTTGTGATTAATCTATTTGTGTCTCACAGGTTTAAAGTCACTATAAAGACAGACAGGGAGATTCATAAAGAAAACAAGCACCTGAGGGGGGAAAAGGAGATGTGAAACGTCTCGAGGGAATAACAAAAATAATCTGTGAAAAGAAACTGAAAGTCTGAAAGATTGATGTTTTCAATGTCTTCTCAGCTTTTGTGTTGGATGAAAAGCCATTGTTGTCAGGCTGAGGGTGAGAGAGGACGACCCGCACTTACAGTAACAGTCGTTCTTTATCCCTGTCAAATGAAATGAGTGAACTAAACTGGAGTAAAATGAATGAATTGTGAGACATAAATAAAGCAGGACAGAGTGAAAAAACTGAATTATTTTAAGCTTATGATGGATGGTTGCTTTGTTGAGCTGGACTTCATTTGCATGAAGATGACCTCACACTCACTTTATCTCCATCTCTCTATCTCTCTCTCACACACACACACACACACACACACAGTCAGACAGAACACCATTGAGAAGCAGGGAAAATGTAATGTTTATGTGGTTCCTCAGCCCATTGCAGGGGGCTTGTTCAAAATAGCATCTTACTGTGCTATTTTTGCTTTATTCACAGTGTGCACAGTATGCACATTTTCTGGAATACCCCTCTGAGCACAAAAATGTGCAGAACACAAACAGTGCACACAGCATGGAATGTAACTTGACTTCCTATTTCGGTGACACCGCATATGATATCAACTGCTGCTTTAACATCTTGGCCTATTTAGTTGGCTATGTATGTTTAGCGATGCATGGTGCAAATACTGCATCATTTATGGCATACTGTTAAAAACTAGCATATGCAGTTCTTGAGTATGATAGTATTTTGAGCATAGTCAGCTTCTCACAAGCTTGTTTAATGACAGAAAAGCTTTGGCACTAATATAAACCGTCCATTAGCTAATGGAAACGCAGCATATCTCTCCTCTCACCATTGTTACTAATCGATAACAGTGATTAAGTTAACCGTGGTTAACTTACGGTTAACACAGGCTATTGTTTAGTAGGAGAACGGGTTGAAATACCTGTTTTAACTGTCTTTATTAACTCATTACTCATCTGGCATTTTACATTTATCTCAGTGTAGACTGCTATCACACAGGCACCCTGTTGTTTTGCGGTCAAAAAGATATCAGTTTTGGCATGTAAAGTTGAAACTGATTGAATTGTTGTGCAACTGAAATGTTCAGGAAATTAAGGGCGGTTCAACACAGCAGTCCCCCAGTTTAAGTTAAAAGCACAGGAAACAAGTCCAGGCTTGACTTGCACAATAGCTCTCTGAATTCGCTTTAGCACGCCTCATACGCTCAAGTCACATGACCTGCATGTGTGCATTATGGGAAAGGTTTGAAGTGTGCACTATTGTAATTTTAAATCTGTGCTGCACGATCAAACCAGCCTGTATTTACATTTGTGGCATATTATGTGAGGGTTCTTTAGGTACCAGCCTTTTCAATGTTTGAAGGGTTGTGAGCCGAAACTAAACATCTCTCTTTCATCAGTCTATTTTTGTCACTGTAAAGGGTTTTTTCTGCAGCTGTTGAAAAACATGCTTAGTAAAAACTACAATTAACAGCTGTCATGCACACTGGTGCTTTATCATTTTATCATCTGCTCTGTTTTGTCAAAAATAAAATAAAATACAGACTTATGCAATTTTGGTGAAGTGAGTTGATGCAGAGTCAGAGAATGCTGTAAATACAGTCATTTGTACAAGCTAGTTAGTCCCTCCCCAAACTCTCGTCATTGGTTGAGCCAGTGTTGCTATATTTGCTTGTTCCATCAAACCAAGAAAGATGAGTTGTTTGCATATTCATGTCTCTGTATATTTAATTGTTATTGGAGACTCTTTAAATCAAAAAAGTAACATGATGGTGCAAATTCCTCTTAATTTATTGACATTTTGATTCAATGTCAGTATTTTAATATAATTACTTTTAAATGATATAAATCTATTATCAAGTTGTAGTGAAAAAAACATCAGTTTTAATAATGTATCATATATTATTTACCGATACATATATTTACTTACTGATGCTAGGACTGCTAACTAAAACTAAATAACAGTGTTTCAGTTAAATAACAGATTGTAGTCATCTGATCATTGAGATGTTTGACTAAAACGTTTCTCTGACATCATCAGGTGAACTTTGTGGTGTGTCAGCTCTTTGCCCTGGTTACGGCCTTCTGGTTTAGACTCTACCTGCACCCCAGCAAGACGAGTCCCTTCATCCGACATGTGGTGGCCACACTGCTGGGCCTCTATCTGGCTCTCTTCTGCTTTGGCTGGTGAGTGTCTGTCTGCTTTCATCCCATATATAAATCTCAGATCTTTCATATTGATCCTTGGAAGGGTCATTGATAGCTGGTTAGTGAGCCATTCAATTTATAATGAGCCTGTGATGCGCTGGCTGAGGACCAGAGCCGTCCCTCGCCGCTCTGTGCTGCCGTGTTTGTGGAACCTGAGAGACACCCTGATGCAGAGTTTTGTATTGATCTGTACGTTCACAATGGGATTGTAAATGTTGATGTCTTCCTGTACAATTTTTAAAGGGGCCATGTCCAGCACTTTTGTAATATTTTATTTGTCACCGAACATTAGAATTACAAAGGCATGCGGTACTGTGCATTTAAGACATGCATATGCAAATGAGCTCTGTTATGATTGGCTGACCCCTAGTAGTAAGCACAGGTGCAGTGAACACCTGTGATTTCTCCATATATGAGGGCGTCCACTTAATAGCAGTTGCCAAAACTCTCATGTTTATCTTCGTCTCTGACTTTTTTACAGTAAGAAACAAACTTTATTTCTGTAAATGAGATCTGATGGGGGTAAATATATTTTACACTTGCTTTAGAGGATCTGAACAGCGGCATTTCCTGTTAAAACAGGAAGTGAAAGCAGGTCATATTAAAGGGCTTGTTACTAAAAACATGGCCAGTAGGCTTACACATAGCATCATACTGGTAACATACTATTGATGTTACAGGTTCTCTTACTGGTAGATTGCCAGGACCTGTTTACCAGCAATTTTTAAAAGGTGCTGTTCCTTAGCAGTATTTTACCTGTAATTTTCTATGAAAAACTGCATGCAGGAATATGGCTGTTATCTAACATGTCAAACAATGTAAACCTTGAACCTACCTAACCTCTGCAAGATGTTCACATTAATATCTTTCATCATGGCCCAGTGTCTGCATACCCTTGGTAGAGGACCATCCTTCTACAGGCTAAGACACTGTAAATCCCTCATGATACACTTCTCAGACAGCAGTGTGGCGGTAATGAGCTCTTTTCTCTTCACAGGTACAGGTGTGTGTTAGAGTGTCAGCAGGGGTTTATGGTGAACAGCTGCTCACCAGAGCTTTGACCTTGTTTGTGATCTAGGTTTTTGTGCTATGATAACGTGCAGTGTCACTGTTTATTATTCTCTTGTGTCTGAAATGAGATTTTAAAGCCCTTTTAAAGCCCTGCTGTTGTTTAGCTGCTTTTCACAGGGTGTGAGGTAAAGGAATTCTTTTATAATAAAGATGTTTTTTTAAAAAAATATGATGAGATAAACAACATTGATTCCACAATTTGATAATCCAACTTCCTTTAATAATCACAAGTTTTGTCAAAGGCTTGCCACAGTGTGCTCACAAGTCTATGCATGAATACATTGTCACATTGGGACTCATTCCTAAGATGACTGTTATTAAAAACATCTGACCATATTAAGCAATCTATTGTGCTAACATATCCGCATCACATGGGAAGCGATTATGCAATGAACATGACAGTAGAAGATGGTGGGCCCTTCAAATACAGTAGTGAAGTTGTTTTGCAGATATAGTAAAGGCTATGAATTATATATGACCTCATATTACAGCAGTAGTGTTTTGTTCTTACTACAAAACTGCTTTAAAATTCAATGTGTCAAGCATAAAAAGGTTTTTCCATCAACCTTTGAACATAATTAAATTTTGTTTCTTGGGCCAAAATAACCTTGTTGGCTTTTATGGGTTTGAAGTCAGTGGCTGTGTCAAAAAAGGCATCACAGCACATTTAAATCGAATGTCCAGTGTGGCTTTGGATAAAAGCATCTGCCAGATGGATAAATGTAAATGGTTACCATCCTGTCCAATATGATTCTTTCATATGTTCCATTATTAACTTAAGAGTCTATTTCTACATATATTTGAATTTGATTTAGATCCTTAGCCTGTACAAAACCTTCATGAGCACCTTCATAGAAATCATAGATGAACAAGGCAGTACTTTAGTTTTCAGTGTGTGTATGTTTGTGTGTATGTGTGTGTGTGTCCTGCTAATCAGACACACAGCTGGTCTGCTGTGGTACTTTAATAGAGTTTGCTTTTCCTTCAACACCTCTGTGTTCAGAAGAGACTACACAGAGATGACAGTTTGCTCTCAATCTACATCATTATATACCTCGTTATACACATTCCCGGTCCTGTTAAGCACAATTCATGAATTCACATCATTTCTATGATAAAAAGTTTGTAATCTTTTATCAGAGTGTAATAACTCTGAATTGACTTATGATTCATTTTGCGTGTGGACTGTGACGAATTATGTCTTTCATTTAGCAACACATTTCTGTTTCTCAAACTGACAGTCCTTTAATAAATTCAGTTTCTGCAGCTAAGAGATAAGTCCCCGCTCTTCTCATTACTATTCTGTCTGTTTCAGGTATGCGTTACATTTTCTGGTACAGAGCGGCCTTGCCTACGGTGTTATGATTTTCACAGGAGTGGAACACATGCACAGGTACGTGCAGGCCTCAGAAAATTCGCACAATTCTTTGCAGCATCAAATCGCCCATGCTTTCAAATAGCAGCAGCAACCAGATGTCAAATCAAAAGGCAAATGTACCATGAAATGCTTTTTCCCAAAGCGCCCTACAGCGAATGGCACAGTCAACAAGTTATTGCCCTTGAGTTCACCAAACTGTTTTTTAAATAATGGGCAATATGGTGAATTATACGTCTAGCTCTGTGATTGGCTCGTTGAAAATGAATCCATACTGCTCTCACTCATCCATTACATTCATATAAGTGAACAAGCTCAGGGATACCAGTACGCGTCATTGTTTGTTCTGCAAGTCTCATGCTGAATATCTGTTCTCTCTGATCTGAGGTCGGATGGATGGATGTGCCGAACCATGTGTTGTGCTCTGTTGCTCGGGGCGGCTCTATAAATAAACCGTGCCGCTCAATACAGATTACTATACAGACCAGCACATATCAGGTTGTTGGTTGTGTAAACTACACAATGTCAAATGAAAACAAGGAAAATGCAGCTACAATGTGTTTTAATAGCTTAAAAATAACAGATTTGTATGCTAAAATTTAGCTTTTATTAAATTTGTAATGGAATTAACTTCCAGCGTTTAAAGGGCAGTAAATTGCTATTCAAACTCCATTGTGAAAACTGTATTATCTGTGCTTATTTGCTATAACATCTGACTTTGAATGGAACTGCACAGTAGTTTAAGGGCACGGTTATACCAGTAGCAATATTTCTTGTCATCTGGGGTCACCTGTTCTGGGGCAGTTGACCTTCGCACATTTGGCGGAATATCTAGTCAAAAGTCCTGCCAGAATGATCTGGGACCTTCTGCTAGAGGAACAGGTCATGATGACAAGTTGACCTTTGAACCCCTGGCTTTTGCGTCACTGAATATTGTCAGGAACCAAATGGAATAAACGCTTTTAAACCATTAAATATGAATGTATGTTTTATCTTTAATACTTTAATACACTGGCTAATCAGACATGCTTTGTTTCCTGGGCTCTGCATATTGGTTGTAAAATAATGCATTCCACATAATAATCTGTAATGTCACAATCCAATTACGAAACAATTACAATGTATTTTCTATAACTGTACTTTGGACCCAAGCCATTTGTTGTTTGAATGTTTGTTACCAAGAAAAGAACCCAAAAGCACCAACTTCTAATGTGAAAATTGTAGAAAATGCCTGATAAAAAGTTACGTGAACATCTTCCTGTGATGATAGACACAGAGGGTCCCTGCAGTGAGTCTGCATTTATTATCCAAAGATATAGAATGAACCCTCAGAGAGTCCACTAGCTGAGCACACTGTAATGAAGTCTTGTCATGCTCCAGTGCTTGGTGAGATGAGAGAACAGCGGCGGAAAGCAGATATTTGTGTTTATTTGTGGGCAGAGGTTTTGAGAGCAGATCATTTGAGTTCTTAGAGAGGCTCAGATTATACACACACAAAAATGTTCGATAAACTCAGACTTGTTCTTAATATTTTTATATATTTGTTTATATTTTTATAAATATTTTTACTTTAATCTGGACTTAATAGTTTAGGCCTGTGAAGTCATTTTAGCATAATGTTGAAAATCTCTATGTTATGCTATTGCATCACATTAGTTTTACTTGTTCAGGCATTCACAGAATAATAACATTAAAGCCATGTTAAGTAAGCAACACAAATGAATGCTGAAAGATAATGCTAACATGTTGTTCTGGATTTGTTTTTCTGTATATTTGTTTTCACATTTGGCACTTGATCTGGGTTTGTTTTTAACACACTTTAGGTAAATTGACTGCACACAGTTAATTTAATTGCGGCAGAATGTTGTAGGAGTTATTTTGCTTTAACTCAGTTTAATTAACTACATCAAACAGGCATCAAAAACCTGTTTTTGAGTACTTTAACACCGCAAGTATCATTGTGTCAGACCATAAAAAAGTTGCAAACACTTCACTTCAGCAACACTGTGAGAGTTTTATAGGTCTGCTGGGAAAGTATTTGAGATGATTAGACTGTTATGCTGTATGTGAGACATATGTTAATTTAGTGGATACGCCCTAAGCTCTGAATGTACCATATTCTTCTCTCTCATTGTTCTCTGGACTTAAATTAATAGCTTGTCCAAAAACAAAAATTACTGTGTATGAAAAGTGGTGTATTTTGGCATGTAATGAATTTTTGGTGACAAGACCATGAAAGGCATTTATTTTTATTGTAAATTCTTTGAAACTATGAGCGACAGCAACCATTGGTGTTGGGGAAAAAAAACAAGCAACGTTAAACTATACTAGCTAACAATTATACAACAACCAGGTTGTATGGATACCAAGTTTCCTAATAGTGCTTATAGAGTGAAGTCACATTTGCAGTAGTAAGTCTTTCTCACATGACTTGAAATAACTTATAACTTGACAATAGCGGCTAAGACCTTGTTAATTATTTGTACTCTGAGAGCTGAGGGGTTTTGACAAAAGAACATTCTCTGAGGCCTCATTCTATCGCAGAGCAGTGTGAAGGCTCCACGTTTCATTAAAAACGACGTCTTTATGATGTGATGTATTGCTGTAATATGTTTCCACTCAGGCATGTGAGGGAAAAGTTTATGGCGCAGATGAGACACCATCTACCGAGGGCTGATAACAACTCACCTTTGCATCTCACCTTTATAAATTACCATCCCGGGACTGCGGTATTGGCAAGGGAAGATGGAACCAATCAGAAAAGTGTGAAGGATAGCTGACTGCATCATGGGTCACTGGAGCTGTTGTCCGGCTTATTGCGGGTGGACAGTGTAAATGTATATGGGCAAGTCTCAATCAGTATCCGGGGTGGTGAATTAGTATCGTGTACAGGAATTCAGGCTCTGCAAGGCCCTCATTCATGCATTGAGAGACTAATGGCTAAATATCTGGCGATGTGACCATGTAGTGAGTAGGTAAAACGTGATGTTTATCAGTCAGGGCTAATATGTTCCTGCTATAATGTGTTTGCCTGTGGTTGTCTGATGTATAGTTATTTTACAAAATATAGTAACATGTCAGTCAAATAGGATCCAGGGACTAAAGTCACTCGCTTCTTTTTTTAAAGTTTGTAATGTGACGTTAATTTCTGTGTTTAGTTTTTAAGGTTCAGTGTTAATCTGTTGTTCTCTTACCTGACAATAAGTGAGTGCTCCACAAAGCCATAGACAGTATGTATTGAGCTGTGAGTCTGTGTGTTGCCGTGGTAAGAATGTGTGAGCAAAGATAATGTTTTTGGCACAGGTTTAGTTCTGAGATGATTTGTGTTCTTTATACAATCTCTGGGATCTGTTCAGTGTGTTTGTTTCTGGTTTGTTGCTGTGGTTGCCTTGATTATTATTATTTGTAAAGCTCACTTGGGAATCATTCTGTGTGACTCCTAGGAAAAATAAAGCTGAACTAAATCGTGTGTCTTTCTCACCCTGTGATCTGTTACATAACACTTCTGCCTGAAAACATCCTGGAAAAACCCATTCTTCAAGATTTAAAGGGATATGCTCAGATTTTTTATGATTTTTATTGTATTATTATTTTTTCTCCTGCACCAGAAACATTTGCTTTCATTATCCACATTTTCAGTCTTTTTGTTGTGCATTTGTTCTGTTAATGTTTTGCCAGAGTTAAGCAGTTTATCTCATTCTTTGCTTGTGTTATTGCATCTCATGGTTGTAACATTAATAGGAGGGATGTTTGGATAGATAGGATAGACAATAGGATGATAATTCAGTGTAATGAAAACTGATGCTTTTATATGCTTTTTGCTTTTATGTGTGTGTGTGTTTCTCTAACTGCATTCAGACTAAAAATTAATTATTACTGTACCTGACTGGCAGTTCAGTTTAATTCACACTGGCATTGTCATGCTAGATGTTACAAAAATGTTTGTTCAAGTGTTACATGGCTGTATGCTTGAGTTGTTGAGTTGGAGCTGTTAGTGCTGGCGTAGTTGAAAATGTCAGACCTACTGCAAAAGGGTGTCTGTATACTTAAATATTGCTTAATGCTTACATTTTGTGTGCACCCCCTGCTGGATAAAGCTACTTTTATGTAGCTAAGTTCTATTAAGTTGTATCAGTTTTTTTAAACACTGCTTGGTCAGCCTTGTTTCAGCCTCACAGTATGTAGATACAGACTGTGCAGATTTATTTCTCTAAACAGATAAATAAATAATAGAAAAAAGACCCGTTTGTGTGTGTGTGTATTTGTGTGTATTTGTGTGTGTGTGTAAGTGCAGTATACATGTATATATGTTTGCATAATAATCCAGTTTTTGGTCTCCTTCAAATAAATGCTGCTACATTTAAAAAGAGCAACTCTCTCTGTGCATCCAGACAACAACCTCTGTACAATCTTCCTCCAGAATACTCAAACAGAAGAAGCTCTGTGATAACACGCACAGTGGCGCTCAGATCCCTGATGAAGGCTCTCAGTGTGTAACCCGAGCAGACTCTGCCTCTCTGTGCTGCCAGTGGGACTGTAGATATAATAAACCTGTTTTGTTGCGGCAAAGACAGGATCTAGAATTCAAAACATTTGCCTGTTGTGAGGAATCGGCAACTGCACACTTTTGTGTTACCAAAAATAACAACATGTCCTGCAGTTGTGACCGGGTGGATGGAAATGCAAGGGCTTTTGTCTAAAACTGAAACTCTGCTCATCATCAGTTCATACTTTGATAATTTTTAGCGTGTTATCTTTATTTATGAAGAAGGATTATAATCGTATTGTGGGAAAAAGTTAATACGCCGAGCTGAAACGACGCTTTGGTATCGCTCTCATCTCGCTTGTGGCGGCAATTAAACAAAGCATTCATCTTCGCTCTCCCCCCCACACAAATCTGTTTGTGTAGTATGCAAATTATGTGCATGAATTGGCACACATTTGATATCTAATATTACAGATGTTGTTTCAGTAAAGTAATGGCTGGAGTTATTTTTAGGCAATGTCTTTCCATAAGTTGCAAAATAATCAGCATATGTTATTTTATTCTCTGGTGTATTTTATTGTAAAAATTACAGTTAATTGTGCTTTTTCTGTTAAAAGAAATATTGAAATCATTGCATTCTGTATTATTGTAATTTTCACAGTGTGTCAACAGTTTTGGAAATGGGATTGTAACACTGAAATTATTCTTTAATGTTAAAATACCCCGTTGCATACTAGTAACACAGAAATCACACACTGACTGATTGGGTTGAATTTAGGTTGGTGTTTGTGTTTGTCACTTCTACACATATGGAAATGGTTCTTCAACATTTTAAAAGTTTGTAATCTTCTTCACAGATACTGCTTCGTGGTTACCCTGGGTTACCTCAGTTTCTGCCAGGTCACCAGAGTCTATGTGTTTGACTATGGCATGTACTCAGCAGACTTCACTGGGTAAGTTAAATAGTGTTTGGTCATTTATATTATATGAAGCCAATTAATATACAGCTATGATATAAATAAATTCAACAGTCTGATCTTAGTCCTTATTATGTGTCTGCAAATGTCTCACCACCCACAGAAGAGTAAACATTGTACATATTCTGCTTTTTAAAAACCTCCTATACTATAACATTTAAATGTGCTTTTATAAATCGTTGAGTGGTGCTGCTATCTAGCTACAATACATATTTTGGATGATGAAATAAATATTATAATGCAGTTTTGACCGCAGTAGCAGTTTTATTCCAGGATCAAAGTTGATCATCCTCAGTTTAGCCTTGAAGCAGTTGTGAGAGGTTTCAAAACCACCTTTACAAGTCTGTGTGGAAACCTGCTCAGTGCGGATGTATAAATAATGAATGAGGGGATAAAGACCTTGATCCGAAAGGCCTGAGAGAGTTCAGATATCTACTTGGCTTACATAGATCCTGAAGACTTAGTGAGATGCACTTGCGTGTACTACAAGTCCTTTATTGGCCTAGTTGATCTTTAGCAAGAATTGTAAAAGGATATTTAGATTTAGTGTCAGTGCAAATTACACCAAAATTTAACAGAATTAATTACACTAGAATTCTGCAGGCTGAATTCTAAAACACTCAGACATTTTACAAGGCAACTGAAAGATACACAACAAGTAACTTTGCTGAATGTCTGTAGCATTTTATTGAGTGCAGAAATTACAGTTATGGGACTTGTGTACTTGTGTTACGTACAATGGCAGGAACATTAGTCACAGCAGGTGATTTGAAGCCTGACAGTAATCGTCTTGAAGTCGAGTTTTGATGGCTGTAGTGGTGATGGTTTAAAAGGGAAGAATTTAAAGATGCAGTTTCGCTCCCTTATGCTGACAGTCATTGTTAGGCCGTTAGCACGCTAAATCACAGCACGCTAACAAAAATCATCTCAGAGATTTGTTGCGTCTTTAATTTATTGCTTTTCAAGAAGTACGGCTGAAAATGTTTAAAATAAAACAGCTCAACTGGTTGACCTCACTAACTGGGTAGTCAGTTGGTACATGACTAGTTGACAAATTCAAAACCCTGACCCATTTATAATAAATACACATCCTTCTGTGTCTTTCAAGGCCTATGATGGTTATCACACAGAAGATCACAAGCCTGGCCTTCGAGATTCATGATGGTAAGAAATTCACACACTTTTTTTTGTCATTTTAAACATAATAGTAAATAATAGTGTTAAAAGCCAAATGATCAGTTACAAAACCAACCTGATATTATTCTCACATGGCTGTTTTTTTTTACTTTTATTTAAATTGATTCACAAAACTGCTTAACATACAACTCCATTCAGACTTTGTTTTGTAGATACTACCAGACGTTTGTGGAAATGCTATGAATAATTCATTCAAAGCCTTAGAGATTTACTCCCTCCTTTTGCCACCTTTTCTTCCACTATTCTGGGAATGCTTTCCACTGTAGGGGATTTGCTGCCATACAGAGCATCACAGAGGCCAATTAATATCCCAAAGGTGCTCTGTGGTTTGTGCCGGGCCTCCCCAAACTGATTTACACATTTAAAATGTACAACATTTCTTTATCTTTTACTGTACACTGTTATTTTTAATTTTACAGTCCAGTCAAGTGCTCTCAAAAATGAAAATGTCCTTTATCCTTAGCCACCTATATAATTGTCATTGTAATATTGTAATATTTTCTGATGAACTGTTATTGGTTGTCATTCTTGCATCTGTTTGCAAGCTGAATTGTGATTTGTCTTTGCTTTTGCCAGACAATTTTGCAATCAAGTCGAATATATTCTCAGAAAACAACATGCTTTCTGAGGAAATGCATCTGATGTGACGTTATACTTGCGCTACATTCAAACTAAAAGCTCAAAACCCAAGCTAACCTAAAACTTAAGCTTGGGTATTTTCCTCAGGAAGTGCAAATCTATTGTTTTCTTCCCTATCAGTGTTAAATGCTGAGCGGATTACATAATTGAACCCTCGTGATTGAACCCTCTTGATACGCCGTGTCCTCGTATATCATTTACACTGCTGGCTCTGCACTCCAGTGAGTGGGCCAACGTTGTTTGGGTTGCCAGCTGGATGTTTCACAGCATAAACCACATTCACCCCATTTGACTCACTATGGCTTCTTATGCAACTTTGTGAGATGTGTTTACTGTGATGCAGATTAGGCTAAATTACCACATAATTCTGCATAATGGGGCTCATTGATAAAATACTATTAAGACCGGGTGGCCACCCTGTGTTACAGCCAAAAATTAAACCCTTATCTGCTCACCCTCATGTCATGTCATGTGACCCAATATCACCCTCTTTCTTCACTGGAATGCTAAATTTTTTTTACAAGATCCTGCATACATAGATTCATTATATGAAATTTTCTGACCTTATATTGTGTGGAAAATGAACATAAACCGTAGATTATTTTCACTTTCACTGAATTTCCTTGGCGTATTCATGGGAGTATTAGTGAACAACTCATTCTTTTAAACTGGATCAGTTAATCCAGTTCATTAAACCTGTGTGAATGATTTGTTTGCAAGTCATACTGATTCACTGACAAATTAAGCAGTTTCTCAGGTAAACTACTGTGTGGCTTTAGAACATTTGGAGTAAAGCCACATGATCATATTTGTCACTTTTATTTTGCTCTTTTGCTATTTCAGAGCTTGACAGCCCAAGTTCTCCTCCACAGTTTTTCCAACAATTCAAAATGTGTTCAATGAAATATCAAAACAATATAGAAGTGCCCAAAAATGGCACAATTTAAACGTTTGGGTAAACTGCTCTAGTTTTATCAGTGACGGGCTGGGCGTCCACTCAAACAGGGCAACTGATAAGCTAACTAGATCAGGGTGCAGCCCAGTATACCATTTACAGTCAAACAGTAATATCACAGTCTCCTCATTTCCCTTAACAGAGTTATTAAAAAACAAAGAAGACAAATCCCGTTTGCCTGAAGCGTTATCTTACAAAACAGCTGTGAGAAACTGCAGCCCAACACTTCTGAGTTTCTTTCTGATGATTTGCTGTTAGTTCTGCAAATCCCTGCTCTACTGACAGCAAATGACATTATAATCCACCAGTATTAAAAAAGTTATGCAACAAACCCATCCCTCTTTCAGTTAATGTAGAGCTAAGCTCAGACCAGTCCTCATTTACCTGTAATATTTAGCATTTATTATTCTGTATAATTTATTATACAGAGGTCTTGGAGCGTGACATCATATTCTGTTTTTTACCTTTGCTACAGGGTCCTGAATAGTGTTGCTATAGTGTTCCCATAGCCATATAAATGTACTTATTCTGATTATATATTTGTTGATTCTGTGTAACATGTAAAGGCTGAGTTTTGTTGCAGCTGCGGCCTAGTGGTTTTCATACGTGGTAGATGTGTTCGGCCATGGTGTTCACACAGGACCCACAGATTTGAGCCCAGCCCTTGATGTTAGCGAACTCTCCCAGGGCAAAACAGCATACTAAATAAAGCAGAGGTTTAGCCCAACATACATCATTAAATACTGTTTGATGCTGCCACATTTTCGTTGAAAAACAAAACGATTGTGTGTGAACACGTCGCCGCAGGTTGCATGCAATTTCCCAGCAGCCACTGGGGCTACAGGAGTTGATGGGGGCCTAATCTAGCTGTCAGTGGATTGACTGTGATGAATTAAGAATGGCTTGATCGTTTCTCTTCACTGACGCAGCACACTTCATGCCCCAGACTGAAGCAGAGCCACTCAGTGCTGCAGACAGACTTTTAATTAACGCCTGGAGTCAGCTAATAAAAACATGTTCTCTGTTTAACAAGATACAAGCCTGCACGTTATTTAAATACACTCAAGCTGGTTTCTCAGTGTAGCTAGCTACACTACAAGTTACTAACAAAAGGTAGCTAATTACATTGATTTTTGATGGGTTAAAAGCCAATTGATGGAAAAATACACAGTCACACACACATTGAGGATCACACAGAGGCTGTTCTGTGCAACACAAACCTGGAACCTGGAAACATGCATTTCTGAGAGAGGAATGCAAACAAACATTGTGAACAGGAGCTTTGTGGATGCTACAGGAGCTTTGTTTGACTGGATGAAAATAAAAAAACTAGATGGGACTGAAATCAACTGGTGTAATTAACACTGAAATGTAGTGAACTGTTTTCAGTCAGTTGCACGGCTTATAGTGTTACCTCAGGTGACTCTAAGCTTCATTTAGTTGTTACCTGTATGGGATTACTGGCTTCTATTTGTACTTTTTGCAAGTGTCTGTGATTTTTGCTCATCCCATGGGCTTCATTCACACATATTTGCTGTGTCAAAGTTTAGCTACCCCAAACTAACGTACCACAGTACACTGACCTCAGAAGACTCTTACACTGCTAGTGGAGTACGGCTGTTACTTTATAATCCGATAGAACTTTATCACTCATTTGTTTTTGGTGGCTGAACATGTTCCTAGTGTGCAATGCATTGTGGGTATGTGCTTAATATGTTTGGCCATATTCTGTGTTTCACAGGCTTGATGAAAAGAGAGGAGCAACTGAAGCCCAGTCAGAAATTGCTTGCTGTCAGGTATGTGTGAAAGGTATGTTTGTGTGAGTGGAGCTTAATTACTCATTTACTCTCTGCCTGATCTGAAGATGTTGTGTCAGAATTTTCCAGAAATGTTCCAGGCAGTGTTTTGAACAACACAGAATTAAAGTTTGCACATTTTTGAGGAAGTGAACAAAATTTACAGAAGTATTTTAAAATAAAAAAATTACACAATGCTGCTTTAATAATTGTCTATTCAAACTGAGACGAAAATATGGAAACAGATATGAGATATAGCGTAAACTAGTTCCACCCGGACAATTCTTTACACCTGAGCATAATATTGCACTACTGCTTACAACACCTGATCACTTGCACAGTTGACAGGCAGAATATCAGGCAGTATAGGGCCTGAAAACACCATGTCACATAGGAAGGTTTCAGGATTATAAGTAAGGGGGGCTGCAAGGTTCAGATATCACACCCTGGAACACTCTGGAAGGTGTGCGGTTTGGAACGCTAGCACTAACCCTGAAATTCCCTGTGACTCAGAATAATAAAATGTGGTTGCACAATGTTAGGCAACATAACAAAACATACTGGATATACAGCATTCCTGTTAAATTACCCCAGCGCCATGCATGTGTATTTCAAATTAAGCCATGTTAGTACTAACTAAAACAAACGTATTATTATAGATGCATACTAGAACGTATTAACTACTGTTAAAAATAAACAAAATGAGCATATTTTGTCTCTTGACACACTTTTGTGTGACTTTGACTTTATTATGTTTAATTGATGAGTTATTGCTGTTTGTTGCTGTGTGTTTCCTGTACAGAAAGATGCCCAGCCTGCTAGAGTATATGAGTTACAACTGTAATTTCATGGGAATTCTGGCAGGTCCGACCTGCTCCTACAACGATTACATCGATTTTATAGAAGGCAGACACTATGAGCCCAAACACCTGGAGTCAAACGGCAAAGAGAACGGAAAATTGAAGCAGAACGAGCCTTCGCCTAAGGTACAGCGCCCGCGTTCTCTCTTGCGCCCTCCGGTGATCCAATGCTGTTAATACCATAGCTGAGATTTGAGCCATGGTTACATACACAGTGAATGTGAAAAACTCAGAATCAGACAGAACCAGTTTCAATGTGGAAAGTTGATTTGTATGTGACTTTAACAACGCTGCTCTTGTTTAGGAAGGCAAAAAGCAAAACATGTAGCCTTGTACTCCACCGAAAGACACAAACATGTCTTTGTGTAGAACCTTTTTAACATAGTGTGGTTTTAGTAAAGAATGATGGCTGAATAGATGGATGCATGGGTGAATGCATTAATGAATAAATGGATGCATAAATGAATGGATGGAGCAGAGAGTGTTTCGAAAGAAACTGTGGTGATTTACAGAAGCTTAACATAATTTCCTTCTCAGGAACTTGACCGTATTGCTCTCAATGTATCGGCCTTCAGCAACAGTTTAAACCAGCTCCCAACTCTCCTGTTAAACCCCAGAGCTCATTATATACTGTCAGTGATTTATGGGTCTCATCCCCCACTGGATAAACAACAACACAAACATTTGTCGAACCAACTCAGCAGCAAGTTTCAGAAGAGTGTGTATTCCTTCAGAAATTAATTTCCTATCACAGTGACAGACTCATCGCTGATGTACTGATAGCAAAGCAATCAGAGCTTTTACATATAAAATGTTATAAACATAAGAGAAAAGAGTTTTGTCTTGGCTACTATAAACAAGTCCTAGCTGCTAAACTCTATTGAAAACTACTGATTCGTTTGCCCAGTGAAAAGATACAGTTTATTTAACACACGCTGTGGCAACTGTCTCTTTGTTAGATGTATTGTCACATAATTTGTGACAAAAAAATGTTTTACCTGCAGAATGAAATCTAAACTGAAGCGATCTTTCTTAACATGTCTGCATTTACAAAGCTAGACCATTATATAGACTATTTATGAACAGCTTTTTTGCTTAATGTATAAAAGTAAAACAAACTGAAATGCTTAATTCAAAAATATCACAAATGTAAAATCTATTTTTTTAATAATAATATTTTTTCTTCCTGTATCAATTTTTGGCAATTGAATCGCATAATATCTTTATTACTAGGTGTAAACAAAAGGTGTAACCAACATACAAAACCACAGTTAGTAAATAAACAACATGGTCTTCTGAGTACAAATCATTGTTCTGAAATGAAAATTATAATTTGTGACAACTTACCTCACCAGTGTTGTTGTGTTATTTTGTGCACTGCACCACAGCTGTGATAGATGATTGTCTGGATTGTAATGATGTGAACTGTGTGCTGTTCCCGTAGAGGGATGTGATTCAGAAGCTGTGCACATGTGCTCTGTCTCTGACGGTTTATCTGGTCATCTACACCGCCTGCCCCACTGAGCGCATCATTGATGATGCCTTCATGGCCTCTAACCCCTTCTACATCCAGGTCCTGTATCTCTACATCTCCATGCTGGCTCTACGCCCCAAATACTACTTTGTGTGGACATTAGGTGAGTAGGACAGATGTTCACCTGGTATGGAATTAAACACTGAACTGACAGCTAATAAAATGACACATTCTGATTTGTATACATGTTTAACAGCATAACTTCTTTATGTAAGAAATTTATTTAAGAAGTGCAGTTCTTGCATGTTCAGATGGTGTGTTACACTGCCCCCTTGCTCTCATAAAGGGTATTACGTTTTCTGTGGCGGCGGCTGATACAATAATTGATTGAATATCTGATCTTGAATATCGGATTGGTGGTTAAATGCTTTAAATACCAAATACCACCAAATGCGATCTTATATTTAAAAACCTAAAATATAAGGTGGCTGTTGTTATTGTTTATGTCATTGGTGCTATTGTTACATATAAACGTGTTTGTAAAACATTTCATATCATTGCCAAAATAAATTGCTTGTGTTATAACAGATGTTAATGTCAAAGTTTTTGGTTACACTTTATTTTACAGTGTCCTTGTTACATTGTGATGCATTTAATGTTAACATAAATGAATATTAATTAATAATATAAATTGGAAAACATTTAAACGCTGTGTAATATTCATTAACAACATGTTTTTACTATATAGTTATAGAGTTTTGGGTTGACTGCATATAATTATGCATAATTTACTGTTATTCCTGTGATAAGTATGTGTAGCAAATGTAACAGACACTGTAAAATAAAGTGTAACCAAATGGATTTGTCTTTGAAATTGCGGTTGATTTTCACATTTCCCTCATGTTCTGAAAGCCTTGTTCTAGAACAGCATCAGTAATCAATAAATGTGTTCCTCACGCCACAGCTGACGCCATCAATAATGCAGCTGGTTTTGGCTTTGATGGCTATAACACGGATGGAACCCCAAAGTGGGACAGAATATCAAATTTAAAAATTCTGGACATTGAGGTGAGACGCATCCAAAATCTGATACTTCACTAGTTCTAGTACTAGTTTTCATTATCTCAAATAAATCATATTTTCCTAATGTTCTGTACAGTTTGCCACCAGCTTTAAGATGTTCCTGGATAACTGGAATATTCAGACAGCCCTTTGGTTAAAAAGGTAAGTGCCTCAAAACCAAATAAGATGAGCATTTATGTTCTTGTATAATACATATAATAATATGAGCTGTGGTGTTGCCGTCGCCTGCAGGGTGTGTTATGAGCGCTGCCCATACAATCCCACAGCAGCCACCTTCCTGCTGTCTGCCATGTGGCACGGAGTGTATCCGGGTTATTACCTGACCTTTGTCACGGGCATCGTCATGACGATGGCAGCTAGAGCAGTAAGTGTTCTTTACAAGACAGGAATTTTGTCACAGAGAACCCATGCATGACACGGACAGATTTATTATTGTAAACATTCTTTCTCACTTCCCCTTTTATTGAGTGAATCAGATGGGAGGGATTTTGCTGGAGAATGTTACTGCAATATTAAAAGAGGAAAATACAGTATGTTGATTTTTGCAGCGCACACATCTGTAAGGAAACAATAAAGGGCAGAATTGCAAATACAAAAATTTATGTCCGGTTCAACTTGAACAGCAGGTGGGGATATAAAGCTGCTCATTTTTTATTGTGTTTTATATGAGAATAAAACACAATAAAAAATAACAATGCATAACTGCATAATGCATAACTGTATTATTGGTGATTATAATGAATGGACATGGCAACACTATATACTTGAAAGTTTAAATCTGGGATTTCGGTTTCCGCCTCTGTCATGCAATAATGAACAAACATTTTCCAGCCTTAAAATCCTGCTTTGATTATAAACTATACGGCCCTCAGCTTTCCCTGCGTGATGTTCTGTTGGATCTGCAGCAAACTGCTGTAACGAATTCACACGCTTATGTTCAGAATGCCCATTGATTTTTGTGCTATGAATTTTAAAGCTATGCTACTTCCTGTTTTACAGGTCAGACACAATGTGAGGCAGCACTTCCTGAGCTCAGCCACACTTAAGCTCATCTATGATATCATCACGTGGGCCAGCACGCAGATCGCCATTTGCTACACCGTCGTGCCATTTGTACTGCTGGCAGTGGGGCCTTCGCTAAAGTTTTATAGGTTAGCAATGCACCTTTTCCTGTCTAAATAATACACCGATGTCAGTAAGGTCCTCACCTCATCTGCCTGTAGATCAACACACAGTAGACCATTTCAGCTGAACTGCTAAGCTATTGCTGAGAAGTTATTAGCGGACGACGTGAATCTGACAGGTAAAAACGAGAGTGTGATTTTATCTGTGCATGGCCGCAGCCGCGATTCATTCATTAAACGGTTTTACGGACCGAACCGGTGACACTTTATGATCTGGGAGTGGATTGTTTATTTCACGGACACGGCTGAGATAAAAGAAATCTGTGATGGTAATTTGTTGGAGCAACTGTTAAATGAGTTCGTCTGTGGAACACAAATTTTCATTAAAGAGCAAGAATAAGAGAGAGATTGGTCACTGCCGCAGATGAAAGTGAAGGATGTGGGAGACCAGCTAGGAAACATGTTCAGGTGAAGGGTTGGTGACTTCAGTGATGACATCAGCACAGAGAAATCGCCAGTGAAGTGTTGGAGATTGCTGACTAATGAGCAACATCTTTGTGCTTTAGAACAAGACACTTAGAGCTATATAATCCAGAGGTTACTGCTTCTGAAACATAACCTCATGTCTTGCAATTGCTCATTGTTCTTGGTGTCATATGGTGATTAATAACGATTTTTGTTTCTGTAAAACTATTGCTTGCAGGGGAAATAGAATAGTATTGTAGTATTAGGTAAGATTAGGTTTACTTGTGTAAATAAAAGCCACAGCACACATTTGCTTTTGTCTTGACACTCAGTATACATTTTGTGTAAAACACCCAATCACAATTAAGTATACAAATTACTGCAGGAAAGAAGACCAATCACAATTCTGTTTGCCAATATTATGATGATTTATTTGTTGTAGGTTAAAATTATAAACTTTTTTTAACTGTTTTAATATTAAATAGTATTACATAAAAAAAATCTAAATCTAAAGGAAATGTTTACATTGTAATTTAGCCTTCTCGTTTTGTGAAAATAAATCGGAAATAATCTGCAGTACAAAACAAAGTTTGAATACATTTTTCTATTCTAAGCGAAATATTTGTGTAAATTTGCTTAACCTGCTAAAAAAGCAATGTATGCTACAAAGCATCATGTATTAATAATACACAATTTGCCCAAATATTGACAAACAACATTACAGCAACTAACTGTACATTTACATCTGTTCTCAGCTCCTGGTACTTCTGCATTCATCTGCTCTGTTTGCTGCTGGTGCTGGTTTTACCCGTGAAGTCCAAACGCTCCCACACAAAACAACAGGAGCATCAGAGCAGCATCCAGCACAACTGCCTCTCGTCTCCAGACAACAACTTCAACCAGAAGCAGAAAACCACATGAGAGAGAGCCGCTTGCCCGCGCAGTGCTGCCAGAAACTCTGACATCAGTACCGAGAGACACTGAGCGGCTGTTTTGCTCCTAGAACAAACGACATTGACATAACAAGGCCAAAACTCCGGCAACACTTACAGACAGAGACAAGAGATGCCAAACCCGTAACCGCCCTCGTCCAGATGGTCCTACTTTGGATTTTTAAACAGAAAAAACCTTCACAAGATCTTAAGAAAATTGGGGGTCTTCCTGGATCTTGGTGGCTTGATGTAGGAAGCAGTGAATAATTGACTTACACACCAGTTAATCTGAAGTTGCCTTAAACCCTTTATATTTTTCAGGCCAGAAGCCTCATGGAGATTGTAATCAGGAACGGACCAGTCTTTGGTGGCTTATAGCATCACTACATTAGTGTAGGAAGTGTAGCACTGGAATCAGCCTCCACGGTACCTAGAAGGTTCCTGCTCAGTAAAACAAAGTGACCTCTTTATCAGTTCTTCTAGATAAACAATGAGCGCTGATGGAAAAGAAAGAAGTCAGTTTGTATGTTGCCAAACTCAAAGGCCTTCGGTTCCTACAGTTCCTGTTGCCATCTTTGTTTCTTTGTTTCTGTGGGTTTTTCTGGGTTGCTTCATAATCTGCTGCTTTCTCTGGCTTGTCAAGGGTTAACCTTAAAGGGAGCGTCTTCATTTTGCAAACCTTTTTTACTCTAATAATTTCTATGTTGATTTTTATTAAGGGCTTTCAGTTTGATTGCGGGTTGTATTTATGAGATTTTTAAGGATTGTAGGTTTCCTCAGGGCTTCACAGGTCTCGCTTTACACCACAACAATGACCAGGTGTTCCTCTGTGATCTAGCAAAGACAGAAGACCATTCAATATTACTCAATATCACAGCTTATTTGTCATTGAAACAAGTATTTTATGTTACAGACATATATGGTAAGTGCAATAACCGTATTACATTGTTTATAGGTGCATGTTAAGTGACAAGATCACATTATTTTTGCAAACAGTGGTAGTGCTCTTATCACAGACACAGATGCAAGCTTGGATTTGCTGTAATTTCAGTGGTACATCACATCTTTAGAGTTTTCTTTATGAATCCTCTCTGTGCTCTCTGGCCCTAATGAAACCTGCAACAACATTTGTTAACAGATATGATTGAAACCTATGGTGGTGTGTCATAATGTGTGTTGAAATTTGATTCTCTAACGGGTGTCAAAAGGTTTTGGTCATGTGATTCAAGCTTTGAGGAAATCAGAGTCTTTCAGGGTTTCAGAATAACATGAAATCAGAAGTTTGAGAGACGACCGAAGTGAAAACATGCGAGTGTTCTTGGTGGATGAAGCTGAATAAACTTCTCTCAGTGTGGAGACCAGCTCCACCGTCCCCTGTGGTTTCATAAGCACACTTCACTAAGCTTTTTTTAATTATCGCCCCCATTGTACAGATTTAGCAACCGCAAAGCCAATAGGCGGATTAATGACAAAGTGTTTTTGGTATTGTATTTTTTTGCATAGCTGAAAAAGATCCTGCTAACCAGCCCAGTAATTTGTTTTGTTTCTGTATTATTCACATTAGAATATAATAGTAGTGAATAAATTGTCATTTAACTGCCCAAAGGGAATATTTTGTTCACTAACCAGTGTACTAACCACATAACCAGCACCTCAATGCAAAATGCTTCAGAAGTGCCAAATCCTGTGAGGTGTGCAGGCTGCATGCATGCAATGAAATGACTTCATTTGTACAGGTTTACAACAGGATGAGAGGTTTGTATTCAAGATCTTATAAGAGTGATTCATTTGGTCTTAAAAAAACGTTATTTTTACCTACTGAGATTTTTACTCTCTCCCATTTTGCACTTTTGGTAGAAATGAGTCAGAATAGAGCTAAAGTAAAAAAAACAAATGCCCAAACAATGCAAGAAACTTTGTGTGTATGATCGCTAGAAATGAAATGCTTGAATTTCTCCACAATGTTACTCTGGGTGTAGCAGCTTTTTTTAAATGCAAGAAAATCAGGATTGGCATTCCAGTGTTATCTGTCTGTTTTGTAAACATGCTTTACTCATAAAATAGGATTAGAGTCTTTGTTTATGTTAACAATGTCCCTTTGTTCAGATACTGTACAGCATAATTCTATCTCAAACCCAAGAGATAATGACAATGAGATAATGCATATATTGGCTTCATTTATCAATTAAAATTCAGTGTAGTTCAGTCATTCATTGATTTTTTTGACTACTGATTCTGCAAGTAAGGACCCAAAGCTATGTTAGACTACTGTAAATCCTCTTTATTGTGACTCTTGTCCCCCAGACACTGTTTTGTCCTTTTTTCTTTGTATTGTCCATCTGTTTGATTGTCATTCAAATGTTGGTGATACAAATCCATCCTGACTGGCTGCAGAAGCTTTCCAGTTATTGCACAAAATCTTTTACATTTTCATACATTGTAATTCATACTAATTTTGACATGACAGTATACAGGATATTTGTAAAATGTAATGTAAGGTTTTGGAAAGAAGTAATACATAATAATACATACGGTATAAATTAACTTACCAATATACAATATAAAATCCACTGTTTTTTGAAACGGTTAAAGATTTACTGTCAGATGCACTCGCTTTGAGAATTGACTAGAAGGGAACAAATTGTCTCTCAGATATTTGTTTTTGTTTTCTGCATTTCTTTATTAAAATGTGTAATAATCACAAATTGAGATGTGAGACTTACCCATAATTTGAACTGTTTATTGAACTCATTGCTCTGAAGTTGTACCAAGCCAAACAATGTTTTTTTGAATACACAGCAGGACAGTAATATTATTCCACTACCATTATGATCCATAAAGTCACGCAACGAATAAATCCTGTCATCCCTGGATTTTGCTCCTAATTTTTTTTACTGTTCTTGTAGTTAATTCAACAACAGACTTGCAAAGTGTAATTTTTAAACATTCTAATATGAATATGAAGAATTAATAATGTAGGATCTGCCTTAGAAGATTTTAGAAATCACAGTTTTGTTGATATAATAACTGCAGTAAATGTGGGTTTTAATAATAAAAACAATGTTCTCCATAATAAACTACCTGAAAAGAACTAAAAAGTAAGCTTGCTTGCACACCCAAGGAATTGTTCTTGTTTAATGCAGTTGAACACTGTTCATACATGTTAGTTGTGACTTGAAATATTTCCTGCGTCATAAGATATCATTTCATTACTTTAAAAACAAAAGGCATTAACAGTGTCAAAACATGAGAGGGCGTGGCCTCGTGCTGTGGGCGTGGCTATGCCAAGTCAATTTTAATTTCAGCCACACCTCTGTTCACACAAAATGGCTGTGCTGTAGTCAAACGTGAAGCTGCCTCCCGTCAACAGGATAACTCAGAGCAGATCAACCTTGTAACATTTATAAGGGATTACTTTTGAGTCTTGTTTTTCTCTAGGAGAGATATGTAAGTTCCCAGTTATCATTTTAAATTATGTGAACACACAAGTGTGTGTTGTTCAAGCGTGATCGCTCCTTGCCAACGTGTTGTTTTGGCGTTTTATTGCATATCCTTACAATATAATAGCTTTGTAAATTTGTTTATGGGTCTTTTATGTCACAAAAGTGCGCGTGCACAGTTTAGTGGAGTTGCAGCTGTCAAACAACATGTGCTGCTGTACTGCAGAAAACAGGGTTAAACATAAACTGTTTTTACGTCATCGTTTATCTGGCTGTACTAGTTTAAGTAAGTGACAACGTTTAAATGTCGTCAGCTAAACGTGTAGAGGTCTGATTTCTTCACGTTGTACTTGGAGCCGCTTGCAAAAGTTATACATTCTCATTCATGATTCACGATGAGTGTGTGAACTTGTTTACCTCTGTGCCAATGTGTCACACCATGGAAACATGGGGTATCATATCTATTATAAGAGCTCAGCTGTATATTTAGAGCTGTCGTGGTGTTGTTCGTTTCCCTTTGATGTCAAATCCATATGTGCTTCCAGCCATCGCAGTTACATTTAACAAACATTTATATTTGCACTTTAAAAAGAAAAACATGGCATTGGGTTTATTTTGTATTGTAAAATAAACCGTATTGCATGGGTGAAACATATACCAACACGCGCCCCTGAGTGAGGGCGTGCCTCCTGAATAATGCATCACCCACGGGCGGGCCTCTTAAGGAGATTTGCTTACGAACGTCATTATAACTTATTAATATTCATATTTGAAGCACTCTCATTGGTTGAATTCGTAACCAGGGCGTGCGTGCCTTGGGCGTCACTTTAAAGGGAGGCAGGACGTCCTACCACGTTTGTGCACTATGAGCGCCCGATAGCGTGAGGGTGTATCACCTGCACGCACAATACACAGGCTTTAAAAACCAAGTCACAGGAAACACTGGCACAAGGTGAGTCAACCTCCGGTACAACTGCGTGTAATAAAGTTACAGCAAATAAATGCAAAGCAGTAGGTTAAATGCTGACATGGGAGATCTCCACTGTTCTTTGTGCATCTTTGAGCTGGAGAGTGAATATTGGGCTGGGGGCTCTCGTGTGATTGGCTGTCTCCAGGCATTGTCTGAGCTCTAGGGGAGCAGCTGGGATGCTTTGAAGGCACTGAAGGGTGTGTCAGCAGTTCAGAGATGAACAAAGGCTGGTGGAAGCGGATGAATCTTGGATCACTGGATTTGTCACATTTATCTCTGCTTTTTACATTTAAGCTATTTCAGGTATCTGATAGGACTTTGATCTTCAGTAGTTGATCTGAACAGAGTGGATTTTTGAAACCAAGGCCCTGTTGGCTGTTTTAACTCATTCTGATGCTCTGCGTGTGCTCAGCCTGTAGCAGGTTCAGCTGTGATGGGCTGGACCAGCTGTTGGGCTGTTAAATTGCCAATAGGAACTAGAAGTGCCAGCAACATTGAGTTCTGTCTCAGTGTTCTGGTCCTTTTATGTTTATATGGTGGAGTTTAACATTTAGGTCTTATAAATGTTTGTCCTGACGCACCGTGACTTCATAAAGAGTTTTGGACAGCACACTTTAAAATGTAATAATGTTATTGCATTAAATATAGTGTTTTTTGAAAGGAACATAATACAGGCACGCTTAAAAAACGAACAAAAGAGAAACAGAAACACGTTGTTAGGTTTTAAATGTAAAGTGTAATGCTTAAAATAAGGACTAGATGTGTTTAAACATTCTGGCTGTTAAACACGGTGGAAGAAAATGTTTATATTAATGTGATGAACCAATCCTGTGGTCAGTCTGTTGTCTGATGTCACCCTCGTGAACATCCAATGAAATTATTTAGTGATTACCGGTTACTTAAAAGTCATTACAAAATTGCTTACAAAAGTGAAGTTTGTTCTGTGATAAATCATTGGCAGATACCAGTGGCACTGGATGTACAAATATTTTGGGGCCAATGCACAGGTATAAACACTGTAATGCCTGTAGTAACCCTGGCATTGTCTGTGTAGATGGGGAGCAGCATAATGTTTTTCTATACGAGCGCTCCTTCTGTTCCAATGAATTGACCTGGACAGCATAATGCATTTCTCAGGCCAAGGTTAAGCCTCGTAAATTTGCTCAAACTATTTTCCCTTCTATGGAACATCAGGAAGATTAAACTACTGCTTCCATGCTTCATAAAAACAGCTTTAATGTAAACTACTGCAGCTGATCATTTTGAAGAATGCTGTTTTTATCTTAGCTTGAGGTTCATTCAAAATTGCAGAATTTCATAGTAGACTATGATGTTTATTGCACAAACAGCATTAGAGGCTTTTATCTTAACATCATGTGGGCTTTATCCTAATCAATATTGATATGGTGGTCTGCTACTGGCTGTTGGGTTAGCATAGGGTTCATCATTAACTTGAAGGATTTGTGCAATTTAGCAAGATAGGGCTTGTCAGAGACTGTCTTGTTATTCCAAATTTGTGTGGCATGAAGGCCTGATATAGGATCAGAAGGCAGTTGTTAGTGGTCTCTGTTGTCTGAACGGTTGCTTGAGTTTTATAATGAGTGAACAGAGAAGAGTTTCATTTAATGACGTTCCCCTCCTGCTCTCCTCAACATTCTCCAGTGGAGGTCCTAGCACAGCTATGGACGTGAGCACCTCCCTGAAGATGAGCTCCATGATCACCCAGAGTCTCTTCAGCTACGTGGAGGAGGAGAATCTGTCTGCCCTCAGAGCTCATCTGGACAAGTACAGAGATGTGGACACCAGAAGTGAAGTGAGTGGCCAGATATCCATTGTCATCTTTGTATGAAGTCTTTCTCAATTTAATGTATAATTTACTTTATCTGTGGCATGCTTTTGATTACCACAGACTTCTCCCTGTTCATAAAAACAAATGGGCAAAATGTTTTGTAATTAACATACAATAGAAGATTAGGAGGCCAGCAGACCAGGAGGTTTAAAAGCAGAAATGTGAAGCTTGTATTGTGGCTAAAACACTGCTACTAATTCCTCAGGTTGAACAGGGCAAAGCTTTAAAATGGGCAAAAATATCTTGTTTTAATGAGGGTCTACTTTTCCAGTTGGAGGAACTTTGTGTCAGAATTTCTTTAACTTTGAGTGGCCTCAAATGTAAACAGTGTTTTACAGTTAAATCACGTCCATTCTGTGCCCCTCTGTGGTATCCTTATATGGATATAAAATAAAAAAGTAACTTGGTTTACATTTGTGTAGCTGGCCTGAGTGGAAAAAATTACACAGAAAGGGTTGGTAAGCAGAATTCTGTCCCATCGGTGTCATGTTTCGTGTTTTAGGTGTAATGTTTATACTTCCAAAACAATGTTTTTACTGTAAATCTGTTTGATAGTATCTGTTATAATTGACAACATGCCACACATATGGTGTAACAGAGACATTAGGTCAAAATTTGCTCTTATTATTTACTGTGTTGTGTTGTGCTTCAGAGCGGCCAGACTGCTCTGATGGTGGCGTCAGAGCAGGGCTGTCTGGAGATTGTTCAGGAACTCATCAGGAGGGGAGCAAACATCAACTTGGATGATATTGTAAGTCGTCCTTCACATTGAAACTCAAAACATTCACTGCAGAAAGACACAACATGAGATTTGAAACGTTACCATTATCACAATATTTATGAAGAATCTGGCTGTTTGGAACAGCTTGGTTTGATTTACTGCAAGTTTTCCTAGACTCCTAGGCTATCAGCCAAAGTGTGGTCGACTTTGTACCTTATTCTGACCAATAGACTGTGAACTTAGACAGAAGGGAAATGATTGACATATGGAATGATCAATCACACTCCTCTATTTTAATATGGTCTGACAATGAGATTGTGAGTCACCACCGATTCCTGCTGCATTCTTTATAGATATGTTTAATATCTTGCCAAAATCATTATGATGTCATTAGGTCTGGGTGGTACCAGGTGCAGTTTTTCAACCATCTGCATGATTTCATAGGTGTGGGTGGGACTTTATAATTGGCACCCTGCACAGTCATTTTGTAAATTACTAGATGGCTGTGTTTACATGCACATACAGACACCTTGAGCATCTTAAACCAGACGCAGACGCTGTGTATTATATAACAAAGTCAATCAATCCTCACCATGAGCACCTGGTATGACCAGCTGGTAGGTTATAAACATCTTTTAAAGACAAGAAGTTGAGCTGTTTCTGGAATTCTATCTGTGTAATACAGAATAAGTGTTTTGCTGAATTTACCTCAGGACTGCTGGACGGCACTGATTTCAGCTGCTAAGGAGGGACACACTGAGGTGGTGGAGGAACTGTTGGACAACCATGCTAATGTGGAGCACAGAGACATGGTAAGACTCAACTAATGCACATCTACTGCCAAACAGCTGGCCTTGAAATCAGCCATTGTTCTTTCATTTTGAATGATGCTAAATGTTTTTAATTTTTTACTTCTTTGGAAATGTACTGTTTTTATTTTTAAATAAACCTGTTAAAATTATGTAAAATTTGCTTTTCATTTTCAAAATTTCAAACTATGTGTCCTAAAAGCTGTGATCTGTGACATTATGGCAATAAAAATTTAAGGTAAAATCAGTTACTGAGTAAACAGATGGTCTCCTTACCTTCATATGCAATGGTTGGTTTCTAATAGTGGTTTATACTTTGAGCTGCAGGGTCAGATTTAGCAAGATATGTCAGTTTAAAACCAGGCTACTTAATTGTGTGTGTGTAAGTGCTGGAGTAGTCTGTTCATGTAGCGGTTTTTGAGAATTTAAAATTAATTTTAATAATACAAAGACAAAAGACAGCCACAACTTTTAGTCACTGCCTGAGTCATAGGAAAGTGTTTACCACCATAATCCTGTTGCTGTGAGATTATGAGGGGCAGGCTGTGAGAATCTACTGACTTCGGTATGTTTTCATTTAGGGGGGCTGGAGCGCGCTCATGTGGGCTGCTTATAAGGGTCGTGTGGAGGTGGCACGTCTACTGCTGGAAAAAGGAGCAAACCCAAACATCACTGGACAGGTCCGCAGATCTGTTCCTCTTCTTTGAGAGCTACTTCCTGTTTCAGACATTTATTGTACATTAAATACGATTACACTGCAAATGTTCTAAGTTGATATTTGCCATGTGGCCCCAGCACTCCATTTAAAAGCATGGCTGGAAACGTCTATGTAATCAGTTAGTTGAGTGTTTCGTGTGGTGTGTCATTGATTTGTGTCTGTCCCAGCAGTACAGTGTTTATCCCGTCATCTGGGCGGCTGGAAGAGGTCATGCAGAGGTAGTTAACCTGCTGCTTCAGCACGGAGCAAAAGTCAACTGCTCTGACAAGGTGTCGTATCATTCCCACCTCAGAAACGCTGATCTGAGCTGCTTTGTAAACAAACATGGAAAACTAAAAAGCCAAGTCAACATTTTCCACATAAAAATGACAAATTGTCTAAATGCTTTGAGCAGCCATGTAAAGACATTATTTTTTAAAACTTTTTTATGTTACTTGGTGTAAGCAAATAAGTAATTATTATTTTAAAAGTAATCATTTTTTATCATTACTGCTAAAATGAATCATTTATTTTTATCATTACTGCTGTCACTAAAATACAGCAGTTTTACAGTAGGAATAACAGCATTTTAGCAGCATGTATGTGTGTTACAGTAATTTTACCACAGTAAAGGGTAAGATAGGAATTTCTATGTGTTGTAAAATCATTGTAAAGCACTGCTGGATTTGTGAAGCTGTTTCAGTGTGTTATTCTGTCATTGTCAGTATGGCACAACACCTCTGATCTGGGCAGCCAGGAAGGGTCATTATGAATGTGTGATGCACCTGCTGGAGAACGGCGCCAACGTGGATCAGGAGGGAGCGGTACGCATGTCAGAATAATTGAACAGTAATGCCTTTAGAGAGACTGGCATAAGATTTCCCCTTTAGAAAACTAAAACAATAACTGAAGGCACATCAAATACAGCTGCGTAAAAATAGACAAACTAGGTAAAAGCAGTTCTGGTAACACTACTACAGAGCAGTTAACCATGTGATTTAATTTAATAAATGTACAAAAAAAACTGTGAAAATCATTTTACTAAAGATTTGTCAATAATTATTAAGTTAACCATTTTAACCGTTAAAATGGTTAACTTAATAATAACGGTGGGGTAAGCCGTGTCAGATATTTTGGGGGAAAAGCTGTATGTAGGAAATACTGTAACATTAGTCTCTATCAAAGTGAAGGTGAACTGGAATGCGCTTTTACCCATGATGGTAAAAATGATAAGGAATATTTTCTATGATGTTACAGTATGTACTGTATACCACTGTCTGCCATAATAACTGAACAACACTGCACATTTCCCAACAACCTTGATAGTCATGTTCTAGACAACTTAAAATATAACACATTAGTTGTCCCTCTCTTTTTTAACTCTGTCTCTGAAGTAAAAGTGGCACAGCTCACACTCCTATTTACGTTTCCTGTCAGACCAGATTGTTCAGTACTTACTTCAGTACTCAGTGCTTTTGCATTAGAGTTTTATTTTAGAGTCCTAACAGGTTTTCGAAATGTACGTTACTGCACACAGACACTTGCTTGTGAAGTTTACATGGACTTGTTCAATTTCACTCCCTCTTGAGATCATAACTTGGCATTTAGCATGTAGCCTGAGATGTAGCACAATACAGAATAATGTCCCATTATCTCCTTCTGCCAGAACTCTATGACGGCGCTGATCGTGGCCGTTCGTGGAGGCTTCACGGAGGTGGTGAAGGAGCTGTTGAAGAGGAACCCTAACATGAATATGACTGATAAAGATGGCAACACAGCGCTGATGATTGCTGCCATACAGGGCTACACTGAGATCGTTCAGGACTTACTGGACGCAGGCACATATGTTAACATCCCTGATCGGGTAAAGCCTCAACCTTTGTGACTTTAAGGCCCCCTTAGTGTCTACAACAATATTTGAAGCCGCCCACTTTTACAATCTCTATCCAATAACACAAAACTAGAAGGGCATGTATTTGTTAATCACTTAGGTATTTTAATAAACACTTAGTTTAATAAATAGCATTGTTTTATGATTGTTTTAGCCTTTTTTAATGTTTGTTATGTACTCCTTGAAAGTCTGTTGATGCCCCTTAGCGGGATCCCAACCCCCCAGCCAAATTCCAACTGCAGAGATTGACTGTTGAAGTACTGTGTGTGTGTGTGTCTCAGAGCGGTGATACGGTTCTGATCGGAGCTGTGAGAGGAGGCCACGTGGAGATCGTCAGAGCTTTACTTAATAAATATGCTGACATTGATGTCAAAGGCCAGGTGAGTACATCAGCCCATACCACCATCATCCTTCCTCTCATTTCAATCTCCTGTATCCATCAACACGCTGTCCTGAATTCCAGTATATACACAGAACAGACTCTTTGTTTTGTTGTCCTTTCAACCTTATATTAGAAACATATTATTAATCCTGATGTGATTAAGGAAGAAATTCACAATGACTGAGTATCATTTGATTCCCTGTGGTTCTTCATTATAGGACGGTAAGACTGCCCTGTACTGGGCTGTAGAGAAGGGTAATGCCACCATGGTTCGAGACATTCTGCAGTGCAATCCGGACACTGAGGCCTATACTAAGGTAAAGCTGATGACACTGACCTTCATCAGATAATGTAGAGGAACTTAGTAGTACTTTATAATATTTAAATCCATTAATGAACAATCCTTCTGAAAAATTCTTGTAAAATTAGATAGTAATAATCACAGAAATAAATGCCACAAGGCTTATTGTGTGTCTATGATTGTGGTAGGATTCAGAGACTCCTCTTATAAAAGCCACCAAGATGAGAAACATTGAAATTGTGGAGCTTCTTTTGGACAAAGGTGCCAAGGTGTCGGGAGTGGACAAGGTAAATAATGACTATTAGACAGAGTTTCAGAGAATAAACCTTTAGTTTAACTGCTACAGTGACAGTACAAGCAACACGAAGGGCATGGGTTCAGTTCACATGGAATTCACATAGTCATACATTTTCCTATTCAGATTATGTGTTTTCCCTAATTCGCTGGTTATTTTGAATGCATCTGTTATAAAATTATATATTGTCTTCTCAGAAAGGAGACACCGCTTTGCATATCGCCATTCGTGGGAGAAGCCGCAAACTTGCCGAACTGCTCCTGAGGAACCCTAAAGATGGTCGCCTACTCTACCGGCCCAACAAAGAGGGCGAGACACCCTATAACATAGACTGCACCCATCAGAAGAGCATCCTTACCCAAATATTTGGAGCCAGTGAGTGTTATTTGAACAAACCCTAGACCAATGAACTCTTCCTGAAACAGCGCTGATAGATCTGTGATGTTCTTCCTCCTCAGAGCACCTGTCTCCCTCTGAGTGTGATGGGGACATGTTGGGTTACGACCTGTACAGCAGTGCTCTGGCTGATATCTTGAGTGAGCCCACCATGCAGCCACCCATCTGCGTGGGGCTGTACGCCCAGTGGGGCAGCGGAAAGTCCTTCCTGCTTAAGAAACTGGAGGGTATGACACTGATGATGATCTGAAGGTCCATGGTGACCATCAGAACGTGATTGATTGTGTGTTTCTTCTTCTGGTCAGATGAGATGAAGACGTTTGCGGGGCAGCAGGTGGAGCCATTGTTCCAGTTCTCCTGGTTGGTGGTGGTGTTGACTCTTCTGCTGTGTGGATCTGTGGCTCTGGTCCTGGGCTTTGCTGTTAATCCAAAGCTGGCTGTTGCAGTGGCCCTCAGCCTGCTCGCCCTACTGTACATCTTCTTTGGTGAGCAAGTCTTTTTGGATCTGCTTTATCAAACCAAAGTTAACAGTGAGATCGGACAAGCCTGAGACAACTGGCCTAAAATGGCCTCATTTTATATTAGGTGCCTTTAGCTGCAATGTATACATTTTATGCAGATACAAAATCACTGTTGTGTGTATATGTGTGGCTAAATTGTACTTGGGTGATGTAAATATGCAAAGCAAATATGGCTAGTCAGGAAGCACAGATTCACAGCACATGTATTGTTGAGGAACTATTTATATATTTGTGCCCAGCAGAGTGCAGCATTGTACTTCATAATCTCATGTATTGCATTTGCTGGTGTGCTGCTGTCATACACACTTGAACAACACACGCAAGACTCTGCCTTACATTTGTCTTTTGTGCTGTGGTTTGATTTTGTAGTGCTGGTGTACTTTGGTGGGAGAAAAGCAGGGGAGAGTTGGAGCTGGGCCTGGGGAATTAGCACCAGGTTAGCCCGCCACATTGGTTACATGGAGCTGCTGTTGAAACTCATGTTCGTCAATCCTCCTGAGCTTCCAGAACAAACCACCAAAGCTCTGCCTGTGAGGTACAGCTCTCAGAAAACTGCATGAGTCATCTAATCTGCAACATTATCCTGATCTGATCCCTAGCCTTAGTTGATTTCCTCAAAGTCAATAAATCTTTAAGTAAAGGAGTGTGTTTTGCAGAGAATTTGTGTTTGTTCTTATGTTTGTTGTTCTTTTGCAAAATCAATAAACTGAAACATTACAGGTTTATTGTGTTTAAAAATGCCGTTAGTGAAGTTTGCCGATGTAGAATTCCCAATAGACTTATATTTTGAAATGGACATGCCCTTTTTCCGAATGCCCATCCTTCAAACACATGCGTTCATGCAGTACAAAGATGTTTGGAGTCCTTTGTAAACAATGAGATCAGGCATCACCACATAATCTTAAGAAATAAGAAAAGTCAGATAAACAAAACTTAAACCCAAACTGAGTATTACAAGGATCATATACAGTATAGATACTATGATATTAATTGAGTTAAATAAAAGCAGGACCTCAAAATGGAGACTAGACTATCTAGTGATGCCACAACAACAAGAGCAGTATGATGGGGGCACCTATTTCAGTTAGATCTCTCTGGTAAAAGTGACATTATCTGCATGCCGTTCACTGAATATTGCTTACAGCATCTTTAATGTGTCCATTATAGGAGAAGAAACACTGGATGATGATTTGAGGCAGAATAAAGAGCTGCTGTGAATATTGTTTTGGCGTCTTTGATTCCCTTCGTACCGTGTTGAATCGTGCACGTGTGATGTTCCTTCTCAGTCAGGCTTTTGTGTGCTCCATCTGTACAGGTTTCTGTTCACGGACTATAACCGTCTGTCGAGTGTGGGAGGGGAGACGTCTATGGCGGAGATGATAGCCACGCTGTCCGACGCCTGCGAGAGAGAGTTTGGCTTCCTGGCCACCAGACTTTTCAGGGTCTTCAAGAACGATGAGACTCAAGGTACGCCTGTTCAAAATAAAGTTTGACTTTTCAGAGTTAAAGAAAAGTTATACAGTCCAAAATGAACCCAATGAATTAATGTGTTTAGCCAGGTGTTTTTTTTTCTATGTTCTATTGTTAATTGTTGATTTAAATGCATCTTAAAGCTCTGCGTTTTTTCTTGCAGCAGTCATGCTGTCATGCAATGCTATGCTTTGTGCAGTTTATTGCATTTATTAAAAACAAGCAACAGTGATGTAATTTAAATGTGTAATTTAATTTTCCATGCTGCAGTTGCTGGGTGCAGTTGGTTGTATAGATTCGAAAAAGATAAGATCAATCACAATAAAGTATGCAAATATGTCTAATAAAGAAGTGCAATCGAAATTCAGAATGCCAATGTTAGTGTAACATAATTGCTATCAGAAAAATAATTTGATTGGCGAATATTTTAGCAAGTCATTAGTATGTTTTCTCTGTAATTTTTTAAGAAGAAAATATCATGCATATTTCAAAACAAAGTTTGGAGTACATTAAGCACTTTGAGCAAAAAAATGTGATGTCAGGACAAACTGTTCAATGTGATTATCATTATTTAAAAAGTTCATAAGACTGTAGGCTGTTTATGGTTGCCAAGCAATGTGTTGCATTAATATAAAATTCCAGTGACGGGCTCACAGATGTGCGGTTTGAACTTTGCTTATGTCATTTAAAAATGTGAACATTGTTGTATTAACAACTGATACATTGTTTTATCAGTAACATTTTTTCAAATCTCTTTTACAGGAAAGAAATGGAAGAAAACCTGCTGCGTCCCTTCATTCGTGCTGTTTGTGGTGACGTCAGGATGTCTGATCACAGGCATGACCCTGCTGGCTATCTTCAAGGTGGATGCTGAGAACCTGACGGTGAACGCGGTTCTGATCGCCATGGCCAGTGTGGTGGGTCTGGCTGTGCTTCTGAACTGCCGGACCTGGTGGCAGGTGACTGACTCTGTTCTGCACTCGCAGAGGAGAAGATTGCACAACGCTGCCAACAGCATGCACAAACTGAAGAGTGAGGGATTCATGAAGGTGAGCCAACAGGCGCATCCACACACCTGGCGTTTCTCGTAAATTTAATACTAATAAATTATTTAATACAATAAAATTATCAGCCTTAAAAGGGAAGATGTTTAGTAATTGTTATAGTGTCCACTTTTGTAGGATCATGCTGTAGCCCTGCCCACAATGAAATCTTATTGGTCGAAAGTTAAGCTGATTTGTTTCCTTTATTCTGTCAGGTTCTGAAGTGTGAAGTGGAGCTTATGGCTAAAATGGCCAAGACCATTGACGGCTTCACTCAGAATCAGACTCGACTCGTTGTCATTATCGACGGCCTGGATTCTTGTGAACAGGATAAAGTGCTACAGATGCTTGATACGGTGCGTGTGGATATGGGTGTATGTTACTGTGACTGTGCACAGATCTGCATTAAGCCCTGAGTATTAAACCTCATTAAGCATCTCCAGTGTGAATAAAAATGTACAAATCTTATTTACCATCAATATACTGTTTGGATGCTATTTAACCGGTGCCAAGAAACTGTTGATGGAACAAGTACCGTCTCAGCTGCAGATATGAAAGACTCATTCTGTTTGAACGCACACATAATTTAACTTCCTGCTCTTGACTAAATTAACAAATAAATGCTCCAACTAAAACCTAGTGAGGCAGCATTTTAATAAATCATAGGCCTGCTTTTGAGATGAAAGTCTGTTCCAAAACATGAGAATTGAGACAAGTGTTGCTTATGTGTAAATGTATGTCATTTAATACTAGAAAAGTGATTATCTCATTATGAAAAGTTTAATGTGCTAACATCACACTCATATTCATTTATGAGACAAGTTTCTGTGTTGCATCAGTAGATTTAGACTAGATTAGTTATTTGAGTTTTCTTAAAAAGTAGCTGTCTATGTAGGCAGCGAGGCAGCTTATTCATTATTTGGGGCAGAGTTAAGGTGCCTCATGTCCAGTCTGTGAGAAGAACAAGCCCTTTCACCTTTCCAGCATCTCTTTGACACACGGCAATGTCCCGAGTTCAGCCTTGTTTAGCTCGGAAAGTTGAGATTCCTGTCCCCCAGCTGGACTAATGGAATTTCCTTCAGCTAAATGTCATTATTTGGGTATAATCCTCTTGCGTTGGCAGCCGGCTCACAGCTAATGAAATCTGCCATTTACCAGAGAGTCTGCAAAGACCCTCAAAGGTTCCTTTGTGGTGCAATTAGCCGCCTCGCTTTTAAATTTTGATCTTTTTGTCTCTCATTTTGATGGAATTACCAAATTGAATTTTTCCTTCAAGCTAAATATTGTTTCAATTGGTGAAGCTGATGTTCCATAAGATAAATGATGGGTATGAGTGGAGATGTGGATTTCTTCGCCATCAAGAGGCAATTGAGTTGCCGTGGAGAACTGCAATGTAAACGCATAATTCACAGCAGACACTGAACTAGAGACTTGTGTCATTCTTAACTTTATAAACAGTGTACAAATCAGTATCCTGTGACACTTGGACATGTTACAATGTCTCCAATTAGCCTGGAAAGTCCCCATCATGTTCACATTACTGTGTGTGTGTGTGTGTGTGTGTGTGTGTGTGTGTGTGTGTGTGTGTGT
>JBAJNP010001154.1:38095-67866 GCA_036877545.1 Yasuhikotakia modesta
TGTGTGTGTGTGTGTGTGTGTGTGTGTGTGTGTGTGTGTGTGTGTGTGTGTGTGTGTGTGTGTGTGTGTGTGTGTGTGTGTGTGTGTGTGTGTGTGTACAAAAAGTGGCTTGTGTATACTGAATGGTTTGTGTGTATAGACACATTATACTACATATTATTTTAATTATAGGCAGAAGACTGTGTAATACAGCTAGTCTAACAGAATTACAGTGATTTTGAGTAACTGCATTTATTCTGAAGTAGTCTGAGAGTGAAAACTGTTGTGTAGGGAGGCATATAGAGAGTTTTAGGTGTGTGTGTGTTTGTGTGTGTGTGTTCAGTCTGCTACATTCTTGTTTAACTAAAAACTGAATATTAAAAAGGGAACCTTTTCTATAGAGTACACAACTGGTTTCCATAAGCAAAAATAATTTTCTTTTTTCATTAAGAATGTATTTTTTCATTTTCATTTCAGTCAGTAACATAAACCAGTTGTTAAACCAGTCTAGCAGTTCTGCATCTCGCACTGTGGCTATGTTTGAAACAGCCACCTATATCCCTAAATACTGCACTATTTAAGGGGCCATTATTAGGTGCATTCCTGTAATCCCATGATGCACTGCAATAACGAGTGTTATAACTTAGGTATCCAAAATATATCATTTGTTTTCATTTAGTCATTTAACCGGAGTATATTAACAATGTAGTGAGTGAATGAGGGTATGGGGTTTATTGCAAAAAGCTTGTGTCTGCATGTAGCATGTGTGCTCCAACCCAATGTCTTCCATTAATAAAGAGGAAACATTCTGTTGTGTTGTGTGTCTGCAGGTTCGAGTGCTCTTTTCTAAAGGTCCCTTCATCTCCATTTTTGCCAGTGACCCTCATATTATCATCAAAGCCATAAACCAGAACCTCAACAGTGTTCTACGTGACTCCAACATCAACGGCCATGACTACATGCGAAATATCATCCACCTGCCCGTCTTCCTCAACAGCCGCGGCCTCTGCACCGCTAAGAGACTCTGCATTACCACTCCAGCAAATGTAGACCAGATTAACACTGAAGGTTGGTCCACAGATGGTTCCTGAGACTGAATGCCAATTTACATATTTCTATAAATATGAAGGTTCTGTGTATTGCGTACTTATATATCCTGTATTCAAGCCCTCTAGGGCAGTTCCAAGTTTTGAGACTGAAAATGCATTAAAGCGATTTTGATTGTTATGTTTGTATCACTTTTACTATGATAATGACAGCGTTGATTATAAGGATTAAACAGTAATGAACCAAAATAACGAATAAAAGATTCACATTAGGTGCTTAATTGAACCGTTTTTATTTATTTTATCATTCTTGTGCTGCCACAGATTGTGGGAAATGTAGTTTCCAGCTGCATGATTTATTTCCTGCTTTATAAGCCATTTAAACATAAACATATTTTCTAGAAAATTAAACAACTTGCTTTGGCACATTATATACTATGAATAAAATCTGAACTGTGGTTTAGCCAAAAAATATGAAATAAAATCTTAACTTATAGGACGATGTTTAACCCATTTTGTTCATTGAAGCATGTGATGTGATCTTTGATGGCTGGTGAAAATAATCTGTGATTGCTGAGTTTATCTTCTGTTCTGTACCGTGTTTAATATAGATTAACAGCACAGCTTTTCTGCTCTCATGCCTTCTCTGAACATCTGACTCTCTCCATCTGTAGCATGGCAAGAGGACATGGACAGGAAGCTGTCTCAGAACAGTCTTGGAGAGCAGGGCAGACAGGGCAGTAAAACAGCACTGAACCGCAGGGTAAGCCTTAGCCAACGCACACACCGTTTCCCACCAACACGACATGTTAGAGATGGCCGGCTGGACGGAAGCCATATGGCTGTTATTTCCTCATTAATAACACATTGATACCCTGTTTTACCCGTCTTATTTCTCCATGTGTATGTTAATGTGATTTGTGTATCCACATATCAGACCATTATAGACTAGAGAGAGAGAGAGAGAGAGAGAGAGAGGAGTCAGAATGTGTGTGTGTTTGTTATTATGTGTGTGCATGTGTTTGTGTGTTTGTTATTGTGTGTGTGTGTGTGTATATGTGTTTGTTATTGTGTGTGTGCATGTGTTTGTGTGTTTGTTATTGTGTGTGTGTGTGTTTATGTGTTTGTTATTGTGTATGTGTGTTTATGTGTTTGTTATTGTGTGTGTGTTTGTTATTGTGTATGTTTATGGGGTTCATTGTGAGGGGCCCTGGATGTCGCTGAGGAGCGTCTGTAATTGATTTAATGTCTGTTTACTCTTCCTGCTGAGATGCCATTGCCTAATGACGGGGTGCACCAGCAGTGGGTCTCAGTGACAAAGCACTGGCACGGTGGCATGGAGGCAGGAGGCTAAGTGGCTCCTCTGCTCGCCCTGCGAGGGCTGTTTGTTTGCTTGGCTGATTTATCTGCTTCCTTTATTTGGCCCGTCTTTATTTCAGGGCCGCGCTCCTCTTGTTTTGCCTCTGCTGGTTTTTGGCCATGGGTCCGGCTCGCGTTACCCCCGATCTACACGTTTTGTTGTGAAAAGTTGTTTGGCGTGTTTTACGAGCGGATTGCCTCGACGTCTCCGGTCGTTAAGAAAGTGAAAAGAAGGCCAGTCCTGTCAGTGCCATGATTTCTGTTCAGTAACGTAAATGAATTGCATCCCATTGCGTTCTGAGGTCAAACTAAGGTTCTGCAGGGCCTCCGGGAGGAAAGATGATGTCAGATAAAAGGAAATGAGCTGTATCAGAGAGGTTTAAAACATACTTCTTTATTATTGCCAACCTTCTTGTTGTTCATTTACCAATAAACTGTAGTAATTTTACTACTTTTTATCTTATCCTTAAAATGCTTGTAAACTAGCACATATAACAAAAAATATTTGTTATTTTATAAGCCTAGTTTATACAGTACAGTACAGTACAGTATAGTATAGTATAGAATAGTATTTATACAAATACAGTAACGAATGTACAGGCTTCTGGTAACCTCATCTAGTTGCCCTTCATCAGAAAGGAGCCTCTATTGTTGACCATGTGTTAGAACAGCCGTAAAGTCACAAGTTCAGTTTTAGAAACATCAAAGTGGGTTTAAAGCTCTGACCCATTAGAGCTCGTGACCAGCTCTGCATTGTGCTCATACTGGACCAGTGGACACTCATAGAGACAAACAGACGTCCTGGTCAGACAGACCTCAGGATGACAGCATGGACAACAGTCAAACAGTCACGCACAGTGACTCGGCCAGACACAGCAGTGAATCAGCACAGGTGCACAGTCCACTGCCTGCTGTTTCACTATAACTGGATGTCTTAATTCAGACTGAAGGAGTTTTTGTTACTTTGAAAACATTCAAATGACAGATATGCTTATCAAAAAATAAATGTATTTAAAAGCAGAAATCTTAACAAAACTTTTTTGTTAAAAAATATCAGTTATTGATCTAGTACATAACAGATCACTGTTTAAAATGATGTCCCTGCCCTAGTTAGCAATGGTCCAATTTTACAGGAAATCTGGCTGCTAAATCACATTTTAACTTGCCATCTTTGTTAAGAGATTAACATTGCAAGTAACTTTATTTTGTTTTAAATGGGACAACAAATGCTATTCATTTTAATATATTTATAACAGTATTTAGTCACAAATAAAAATGTATGTATTTTGGTATGTAATTTAATTGCATTTAAACATTAAGTGTAACTTATGTGCACCAAACCCTTTATTTCAGCTGACTGTACTTCATATATGATTAAAACTCGTGTTGATTATTACAGCAGCATTTGTGTGCATGTTTGTTTGTTTGTTTGTAAGTAAGAGACTTGTGAAGCAAAGGATAAGATCTTGGTGAAACAGTCTGTTCTTGTTATAGAGCCACAGGACAACACTGTTGAGTTCACAGGAACATTCAGTTGTGTGAAAATACAGGTGGAAAAATGAGCTACAGATATCACACAGACTCGAGTGAAGACCTTTTATATTGTCTTGTAGGACACATACCGCAGAAGACAGATGCAGCGTACGGTCACACGACAGATGTCCTTTGACCTGACCAAGCTGCTGGTTACCGAGGACTGGTTTAGTGACATCAGCCCTCAGACCATGAGGAGATTGCTGAACATCGTCTCGGTCACAGGTCAGTGTGACCTAATTACAGCCTCATACATTCTTCATCGTTTAATGTCCACACTGCATTTGAAAATGAGGGTAAGTAAAGTATGTTCTAATAGGTCGACTCCTCAGAGCCAATCAAGTCATTTTTAACTGGGACAGGCTGGCGTCCTGGATCAACCTGACGGAGGAGTGGCCGTATCGCACATCCTGGATCATTCTGTTCCTGGAGGAGGCTGATGGAGTCTCAGACCAGGTCACTCTGAGGACCATCTATGAGAGGTGAGCTTCTAAGTATTAGTTTGATGCAGCCATGATTATACATTTTAACAATGATTGAAATATTTTATAAGAATATGTTCAGAAAAATGCATTTTCACTGTGTTTAAAAACGTAATAATAATACTGCTTAGTATAATACTGTCTTTGACCTGCAGGTGGCAGTAAGAAATCTTTGTTTGCCTTTTGTTCCGCAACATGATTCCTATTAATCATAATGTCTCGTTATATATGATGTTCCATTAAAGCTTTGAGCTTTCAGCCAGTAAGTTACGTGCAATCGTGAGATTTTCAGAGTCTATATAAACAGTGACACAACTGTAGAATGATGCTCAGTCCCTGCCTCATTAACACACTGTCAATGGATGAACACGTTAATTATTGTCTTATTTACAGAGTGTCATCAAACATGCAACACACATTTCCCATTTCCTGCATCTGCTGCTGTGTTCTTTACTGTGTGTGTATGTGTGTGTGTATATGTGTGTGTGTTGTAAGTGGAAAACTGAGGCAGTTAAAGCTGCTGATGTTCAGGGTTTGGCCTTTAAAGGTTGCTCTCTGTCACACTGCACTAACATGCTGTGACTCCCGGGGCTATAGATGTGTCAGAACATCTTAGTGTCAGCATCTGCTACCTCTCTCTTTTCTCCTCTCTCTGTCTCTCTCTATTTCTCTCACTCTTTCTCTCTTTCCCTCTTTATTTATCTCACTTTCTCTCTGTCTCTCTCACACACACACTTTCTCTTTGTTTTGTTTTTCATTCTGTTACTCTCTCTTTTCCTCTCTTTCTCTCTAACCCATTTCATTTCTTTTGAACCCCAAGTTCATCCCTTCATTTCCTCCTCTCTGCAATCATTGTACAGAGATCTCTGTGCAGGTGGTTGACAGAGGGCTTTTATTTTGTGCTGTGGATGTTAAAATAAAGAGGCCTGTCATGTTGCTGTGTTATCTGTGACAGATGTTGCTTAGATAACAAACTGTCAAATGTGCTGGTGCTCTTTTTCTTCCTTCTGTTACACTTTTGATGTCACATGACCGCGCGTTTGTTTCCATTAAGCTGTGGGTAAAGCCAGAGGCCGTCATAAGTGCAGACCAGCCAGTGTCTGCTCTGTCTGTGTCAGTAGACTTTTCTCACTTAGCATGTGACTGTTTGATTTTTGATGATTATTTCAGAACTGGTTTTGAAATGTTGCAGAATTCTGTGGCATGAATTTAAGACATAAAGCATTTTCTGTTCAATAGAAAATTGTTAAAGAAAAAAATAGCTTGTTGTGCTAAGACAGTGGCTTTTAAATGGCAGAACTAGGTTGGTAGGGGACTTTTTGAATTTTGTAAATGTCAAATATTCCAATTGTGTCTTAATTCCTGATGGGTTAAAACCAAGTGTTTTAATATAGTGCACATATCTTGCCAAATGTTATACAGTATGTGGACAACACTGATGTTAAGAGTGACCAATCATTGAGTGCAGTGTTTGAAATGAGTGTGTGTGTGTGTGTGTGTGTGTGTGTGTGTGTGTGTGTGGCCCTGTTTAGCTTGGTTTTCTGTATCCTTCTCTTTTTTTCTTGAACAAACACACATATTCGTAGAAGTGAAAATTCCTAGAAGTGAAGTGACAAAATCCCCTCTTTGTAACAAGGTTCCACTATCACTCATAATGAAGCTGAGCTGTACACAACCTGTGTGTGTGTGTGTGTGAGTGTGTGTGTGTTTGTTCTTGCATGTTTGCGTGTGTGTGTGTGTATGTGTGTGTCTAGTTACAAATATCTAGTTTGTGCTGTTTCACATTATGAGCCTTACATCCCACACCACATTGGAAGACTAGTCCTCTAACAAATTCATGAGTTGTTTTGTAAGTACTTGTAAGTACTAATACCTTTGCTAAGTAGTTTTTAAACCCATTTAAAGCATTTTATTCAGTTCAATACCAGTTAATAAAGGTAAACAGATACAGTACAGCACAAAACAATATTAATTGACTGCAGAATGCTACAATATTTCCAAATTGGTTAAAATAGTTTATAGCTAACAAATGCACATGTATTTGTTTGGCACACACAACTGAAGGTAACTGTATCACCCCCTTGAGCACTGATGTTTGTTATGGCCACAGCAACGTAAGATGAACATTATGCACAGCTTAACTGTCTGCTTGCACTTCTTTGGCTAAGCAATTGCAAACTAGCATAGAGTATTTCTGGTTTAGTACAGCTCTTATATTGCCTGTAGTATGGAAACAACTGTCCAGTCACAATGTGAGCCAGTCCTTTAATCTGCACCAGAATGTGAATAATCTGTTAATAACATCAGCTTGTTTTATGATTAACGTTTGAGACTCTGCAGGCAAAAGTAATCCGTCTGAGCAAGCCTAACACAAAGATTACTGTGTCCTCAAGGTACACTGGCTTGTTTCGCACTTCTATAAACCACCTAAACCAAACAAAGTATGTTTGTGTGCCAATGTTTTCCGCACTGCTATCTACAGCACCACTGCCAAAGGAATTTGACTTTACCAGAGTCTGCAGTTTGAATTGAGTGCAATAGGAGAAAAAGAGCGAGTGCAGCAAAATTCTACAGTGACTTAATAACATGAATTCCTGTTGTACCAAAGCAAGTAGTGTGATCAGTGTAGGCCAGTATACAAATCTATGACTTGTGAGTCAGACTGTCTGAAGGTCTCTAGCTTAAAGCCAGGGACCCCTTGATTGATAGAAAGAAGTTGGGACCCTGTTACAAATTCTATAATGTTGTTTTTTTAAGTCTGATTTATAATTGTAAAATCAAGACTTTAAAGTAAATGGTATTTTAATGAAAGTTATGAAAGATACTGTATAAACAGGTTTCTGTAGGAATTACTGGTGTATCTTTCCTTAAGAAAAACAGAATACTTTGCCAACAGCATTTAGTTAAATTGCAAGGAAAATGTTCAACAAACTGCCCTTCTGCCAAACTTTTGCTGTTCTGCTCACTTTCTTTGCCACACTCCGTCCTTCATTCTCTCCTTTTCTTTCTTTCATTTTGACCTTTCAGTTCAGACTTAATGGTCTGTGCTATATTTGTAGAACCGTGAGTCACAGTTGTTTTTTGGTCTTAATGGCGATTATTTCAGACTGAGAATGTCTTAGTTATAGTGAGACTCATTTGGGCCATTTCACTAGAAAAAGCGAGGAGTCAGAAGTCCAAATGGAGAGAGGGAAAGAGACAAACGTTTTGGTGGCTGGTGGCCATGATCTGTAGTGGACTTTTTGAGCAGAGTCAGGTCCACTGGGAGTTTATTTATGGCTCTTTGCTCCGGTTTTCGCTTGTTTCGAGGTGTGGCCCGCCGAGCCGGTTCTGCTTCGACATCTGGTGTCCAGCATGTGCCAGGACAGTATGACAGAACCTGAGTGGGCCGGGTAACAAGCCCAGTAGCCCCTTATCAGCCGGTTTGGCCCGGTAACATATGTCCCTACCCCCCTACTCTGAGAGGGGCCCTTGTTAATTAACCCACCAGGAGAGTTGGCGTGGCGTGCTCCAGCTCGGCCAATCACAGGAAAGAGGACACACCCCCTCACCTTTTTATCCACACTTTCCTCACCTCTTCCTGCGAGTCCCTCTCGCTCGCCATCTCCTTCAGCACCACAGCGGCCTGCCAACTCAGTGTGACATTCACCGCCGAAAAGTACACGGAAACCCTTCCGCTTGCAAAAGGCTTGTCTCTCTCACAATGCTTCCTGTCACAACGCTCGGCTTATTCATTGTGGAACAATTGCCTTTCAGTGATGCTTTCCAAATCCAGGATTTTAAGCAATTTTACCGAAACTTTCCAGCTAATGACACTCGAAGTGAATACGTGGAAGGCTATTGGAGCTAATTAGACAGACTCTTCTCCCAAGTACTGAAACATTAAGATGACATGCCGTTCATTCAGGATTACTGTAATTGATACAATTGCTGTAATTTAGTTGCAATTACGTTTGGAGATAAAAAAGCATCTTTTAAAGCACATTGATTTGAAAAATCTAATAAGCCTTTAAATAATTCTTCTCAAAAGCAGACAACTTATTTTATTCTGCTCTTTGCTTTAGAGTCAAGACTCTTGATTTCCTGACGGCTCTGCATTAATGATTTGTATTTCTGTCGTGTACCATTCTTGTCTCTAGCATCTCGATGTGCAGCTAACAACCCCTGAGGTGATTTCTCCTCTGCCTGTAGAGGAAAGCTATTGTCCATGAACTCGATGCTTCAAGAAGTCTTTGGTGAAAAAGGTAAACTTAGTAATTTGAAAATGCAGCCATTATTTACCAAGATGCCCAGAGGCCCTCTAAATCATTAGGCTGTTGAAACCCACATCCTTTTCCCAAAGGAGAAAAGCCCTATCTAGGATAGGCGGTGCATTTATTGAGGGCACAAAGTGACCTTCAGATGGTTGAGATGAATTTGTGAAGCCCACAGCCTCATCTACAGTTTCAAAGCGATTTAAAGTCGTTGCTGTAATAGTTGGGCCATTTCTCCTTCCCATTATTGAGAATAAAGGAAAAGCCATCACACCAATTCACAAGTGTCAAGGGTCATTAATTTTTCCTTAACCATTCCACGGATTCAAAGCCTTCACATGCAGAACTCCAATGTGTTATGTCAGCAAATCTGAGGTGCTGAGATTGGCCGGAGTGTAAAAACAAAAGAAAGAACTCAATAACCTGTCAGGTTGTAGCTGAAAGTCACGTGTGATGCAGATGCAGGTGTTATACAGAGCTTTGCAGCAAGCCAGAGATTAGAAATGGCCTGTTTTAGGCCTTGAGATGTTTTGGATGAGCTGTTTAAAGGACAGAAGAAACAGCACAAGACAAGATAAATAGCATCGCTTGAAACTGGGGAGAATAGCTGATGAGCTGCCAAATTAGTTCTGGTTGGGGATTTGATGGCTAACGTGAAAGTAATCACTTACGCTAGTCATCACAAAGTCAATTGAGATTGATCTTTGCGGAACACTAGGTTCTAAATGGTTCCTAACTGTTTTTGTTGTGGTTTATATTATGTGTTTGTATCCCAGGTCCCAATGAGGAACCAGATCATAGAATAGTCTTTAGTTATTTTGAAGGAGATTGTGATTGATGATATGAATTCGCTGTAGATGTTTGACTTCTTGTGGGCTGTATAAAAACAGAAACTTCACACTGACCATCTTACTCTTACTATTTTGACTAAGTTGCTCTTCCTGTTTCAAATAAAGCTTTACATTTGGAACCAGCATCATTAAACACCTATGCATTGTGTTCTAGTGTATAATGCACTTTCAAAAGCAGAATCTTTTATTTACAGGTGGGTGTATACATTTTCAAGGTCTGGACGGTCAGTATTTTACATTTTACAAAAATATCTAGAAGATACTCATTATATAGGATCTCATGTGTGAATTTCAGGTATATGGCAGCACAACAGATGCACACACGTTTGCTTTGCCTGCTTGATTGAGCGTCTAGTAGCTCTTTGCCAAAGGGGAAGGCTGACGGATGCCATCACGACACGTGCCAACCCTCTAATCCCGCCTCTTTTAGCACCCCACCGGCCGCCACCACCCACCCATCATACGGAACTTGTCGACTTAGGCTGTTGACGGCTGTTGTTCTTTTCATGTTGGGAACATTGACTCTCTTCATAGAGTTCAGATAATGTACGTGTGTTGGCATTTTTCAGCTCTGAGCCCCCTTATGGAAGGGCAGGGTGTGTTTTGGCCTCATTGAGAGTGTTCTTATACCGTCCACACAAGGGTGGCTGTAAGCAAAGTCAAGTGCCACATTCAGCACCCAGCCAAATGGGAAATAGTGGAAGAATTATACTCATTCCCGTCAGCTGCAGTGTGTGGGAGTCTTTGAAAAAGAAGAAGAGGAGGAAGAAAAAAAACTAAGCCAGCATTGGGATAGATTAGCATTTGGATAAACTCGGTAAGAAACCTCTCAAGAGCCCAATATTTAAGACGGCCGCCCCGCTAGCCCAAAACAATGCACCACGGTCCCAATCAATAGAGCTATTGTTTAAAGTGACTTTGGTGTTTTTGATGTGCTGTTTTTTTGTGTGTACATTTTAAAATGCCAACTGCCTTGAATTAGAGAATTTAATTACCCTTTATCCCAGTGCTTCCATGAAAGATAAATAATAGCACCTTTAATCTATTGCAATTTGGTCTCGTAGAAAAGGCCTTAAATGTCACCGTCAAGTAATTGCTAAACAAATCACTTGATGTTCAGGCCAACATTTTCTCCCACCAACTTCAAAAACAGACTTTTTTTCTAGTGTTTCAGCTGCAGTGGCTTCAGTTGTTATAAAAAGCACTCATACCATGTGCCATTTTGACATCCCAAAAGACTATGTTGAGACCGTAAGCAATAATAAGCAATAACCTTAAGCTTGCCATTATTGTATAAGCCTGTAGAAAGCTGTGCAACCATGGTGCTCATATGGAAGATACAGGTTTAAGTCTAGCCTATAATGGGTTTTTCTGAATCATCTCTCTTTTGTAACTCTCAATAGAAATGCCAAAAAAACTATTTAACAAACAACTTAAGGGAAAGCGACCAACGCATTGATTTTTGTTGTGTAAGGAGATGACCTGGTCTTGCTAAGAGTGAAAATTTCCCTAAAGGCCTGCAGATGCGTCTCTTCCTTGTCTGGTTAGTCTTGTTTTAGCCAGTCATTGGAATGACATCGTCATTCTGGTGTGTTTATGGACGCCTTGAATGTTTTAGTCTGGGTGTTGTGTTTGGACATGGCCTGCGTCAGGGTGTTTGCGCTGTCTCGCTGCACGCCAGATTAAATACAGCAGTTTTCTCATCTACGACTCTCTGTACGGTTTCAAATGTATGCGTGCGTTTATTTTTGTATTCCATAAACAAGCCGATGACAAACATCTCTATTTAGAATGACATAATTACAAACCCTTCATTATGGAGCTCCAGTTTAAAATTGCTAGTGTGAATAATTGCTATGATGCATGTAGAAACTGTGAGTGGTGCTTACCTGTGCAAAAATTTCTGCCACAGTGTTGGTGTTGTGGGTGGTTGCCAGGGCATTGCTATGTGGTTGCTAAAATGTTCTGGTCATTTTTAGCACATGGATGCTGTATATGGTTTTAATGGTGTTCTGTTTGATTGCCTATTGATCCATGTAAAAAAACTCTACATTTCTTTGATAGCCTGGTTCCTAAATATAGCTTGTGTCTATGGGATTTTTATGGCAATTTTCAGTGAAAAATCCTTTAAAATCCAGATCTGAGGCGTCATTAATCTCATTTTCAGTGCATTCCTTTTCTCGCCAATGTATTTAGATTTACCCACCCTTAAATGGCCCATATGATCAACACAAACTGTGATTGGCTGCTTTACATCACTTCCTGTCCAAGTGGGTGGTTCTTACCCAGAATAAACTGCAGTATGGCCCAGACTGTATGGTGCTAGTCAAATGTCTAGCTGCATGAGTTGTATCTCAGATCAGACACCATCTATTAACATACATGTTCAACTTCAGATGTTTTGCAATATAGCACTTTATCATAAAGACTAGATTTGTAATACTTTTTGGTATGCCGTTTTGGAGCTTTAGACAGGTCCAATTTTCATTCACTTTTATTATATTGAAAACAAAAGTCAAAATATATTTTTTTAATTCTTTAAAAGTCAGTCATAAAGAAAAGTTGACATGGGGGTAAACAAGTGTTTTTATTGTCAAAATGATCATTATCAAAATTTTTATTTTAGTTTAAACAATTGCTTTAAACGCTGTTTCTTTATGACATGCTGTTTCTTAAATGCACGTTTTCTCACAACTGACTAGTGGAAAGTGGTGTGTGTTTGTGTGTGTGCGTAACTGTCTTGTGACAGAGGAAGTTTGTACTCTAGAGACGCTCTCTTGTCACTGGCTCCTGTTTGTCTGTGAGCATGCTCACAACCACACACACAAATAAACAAGCCCAGCTGGATTTCGGAAGAGACACAATCTGCCCAGTTCTGCTTAATCCAGTGCGTGGGAAATGAACCAAACTGACCAACACACAAGGCATCTCTGTTGCTCAGCCCTTCTCAAAGCGAGGCTTGGGCTTACGTGTGCACGCTACAGCGTGCCGAAACCAGTTAGCATGATCCTTATGTTTGCCGTGTCCTTGAGATCCACCCTAAGTGTTAGACTTCTACCTAATGTCCATCATGCGGAAGGTCAGCTGACTGTTAGCACAGCATCCTGCACCAGCCTGCTGACACACGGGTCTGCTGTAGCACAGTGTGGGCCTTTGTCCAATGACTTCAACATCTGCTCTCACACCCGGCCATTCACTCACCCTCAAACACACACACTGCTGGACTCGAATTGTGAGTCATTTGATTGCCGTCTGTATTTATGAGAGATATGGATGTCGGAGGATGAAGAGATCAGAGCAGTCAACTTAATTGGGCTTTTTGACCTTTTTGGCATCTTTAACATGCCTTCCTGGTCCTCTGCAACCTTAAATGGTTGAGGTCCTTAAATGACCTCTGCAACATCCTGTAAATATGCAATTAAAAAAAGAAAAACTGATCATTTGAGAGACAGTCATCAACAAACTCTGGTCACCGCTATTATATTACAAAAAAGATCCCTCCTTAGAATCCTATCCCCCTTGTACACCAAGAGGTGGATGTGCATGATCAATGCCTGATCAAAAGTGTATTGGGTTATCATTATACAGTTGTGAATTCTAGGATAGCATATGTTATGCTAGCATTACAATCTTTGCAAGCATGTACTGTGCTAATGTAGGGAAATTATCCATAGTATAATGTTGTGATGGGTCAGTAGAGGAACAATAGGCTGTTTCTGATGGTCTGTCCCTGAGAAAAAGTCATCTGAGGGTCATTGAATTATCCCTCTTCTATCCAAATTTTAGCCACTAAAATTAGATTTCTTGAACCAGTCATATGGGCCAAACAGTGAGCTCACCCGTTTCGTAGTGCAATCTGCCTTGATCATTATAGAAAAAAGGGAATCTTTACTGACCAATCAGATTGCAAATATCCATATCACTGGCTGTCCTATCAGAGAGACAAAGGCGTAGGCTGCAGGGCAGATAAGAAGATAAAGTAAGAAATATGGTGAGAGCGAAACGTCTGCGTTCAGCAGAAGAAAATCTTCAGATTTATTTGATATGAATTCCCACACTCAATAAGATAAATTGTGACGGGAAACCATTTATCTGTGCTGCAGAAATGACTGCAGTAACTGCGTATGTTCAAAGATATCAGGCACTCAGTGTGCGAGCTTGTGACTTATAACATAACCTTTAGCAGAATTGCATGTTACCAATGCATGCTAATGCAACATGATAATAAATCAATATATCATCTGCTGTATATAGTTTACATTAGTATCATAAATTAATGATACAATGTTTGTTACCTGTAACTGATTTTTAGGGGCATTTTGCCCTGAAGATATATTATAATAACATGGTTTACAATATCATAAAGGCATATTGTAAACCTTATGTTTATGTAATATATATATTATTAAAAATAAATTAAAGTAGTCAGTACAGAACCATATAATAACTATTTTCCTCCATATCTGCAGTATCTGGGGTACCTTGTGTCTGGAGACGTTTATTAATTGTAGCTCTGTCTTGTTGCAGGATCTCTAAAAACATCCCCACCACTAAAGACGTGGAGCCCCTGCTGGAGATTGATGGAGATATCCGCAGTTTTGAGGTGTTCCTGTCCTCACACACCCCTGTTCTCACCGCCCGGGATGTGGAGATGTTCCTGCCCTGCACTGTAAACCTGGATCCCAAACTAAGGGAGATCATAGCAGGTACACACACAGACAACAACGTAAATGAGCATGTGACCCAATTACGAAACTAAAGCTTATTGTCTGTATAGCCAAACAGTATAGCATGCAACAGTCAGATCATGGGTTTGATTGACAGGAAGTGCATGAACTTGATAAAGTGAATTGTGTAACATTCAGTGTGAGTTGCTTTGGATAGATGAGTTTGCCAAAAGCTTAGTTTGCCAAAAAGAACAGTTTAAGATTCAGTTTTAATTATATAGCAATGCAATGAAAAGTATATTTTTACATATAGAAACTTTATTTGTTTCTTTAAAAAATAGAACACTGAAAACAGAATATATGGTGTTATTGCAAATTGTATTATTCATTATGGGATGTAAATTAATATTTAACTAGTACTGTGAATTATAAAAAAAGTAACTTATATTTATGTTATATAAAAAAACTTATATATAGCCAAGCAAGTAAAGCCACACAGAGGCAGCCCTGTGCTCTGTTTATTACTGTTGATTTCTCATGGCTGGAGTCAGAGCTGATATTATCTGATCACATGATCAGTCATCTGCGCTGTGCTTTGAGACAGCAGACGTTGCTTGGTGCAGTGTGACAATGGACTGGGCTTCACAAAGAAGCCTTTATTTGCACAGAGAGATGAGTAAGATCTCCATTGTGTTCTCCTCAGGAAATGAAACATCACCAAAGCTCGATGGGCAGCTTGTTTCTGAGTCACCCAGCCATCCTTTTTTGGTCAGCCTGGCTGACTCAGAACTTGTTTCCTACCAAATATATCCTGACGTATGATTTAGCTCTTGAGACAAGATGTGAGGTCACAAGTAGCGAAGATTTCACTGAGAGACATTTTCTTAGTTTATTACTGTGAGGTGCTTTTTTGCTTGTTTCTACTGGGAAAATTCAATTTTGATCATCAGTGTTTCTCTAACAGAATTAAATCACTGAGGCCTCTTGCATGTAACTTACTAAAAATGCTTAGTTTGGCTAAAGACGTCTTTGAGTGGGAGGAACTGAATGTCTTCAAAGGGCTGGCCAAGACTGGGATCTTAAATTCTTCTACTCTTTCTATTTTTTTCGTCTTGCTCCTTTCCTCCTTCAATCTGTCAGATGTGCGCGATGCAAGAGAGCAGATGCACCTTGGAGGAGTCAGCTATCCCACGATGCCCCTGCAAGATGCTTCGGCTCGGCCTAACGTCACATTTGGGCAGCAGTCTTTGGCGTGTTCTCCTACAGGCTCTTTTTCTGGGTCTTTCCCCAATGCTGTGATGTCACCCACCCAGCCCCACAGCAGCTACTTCAGTGGGCTTACCGGCCCTCAGCACCCCTTCTACAACCGGGTACTGTCAATCAGAGACAAGGTTATTTTGTCCAAGCAAAATGGGTAATGATTCATTTTAATATGACCTGCCCCAGAGCAAGATAACAACGCCTACTTTTAAATCATTGCATAGTTGGCTCCGCCCACAGTCATTTAGAAATACCAACTTTCACAATTCCAGCCTTAATAAGAATTCTACCTGTTTATGTGCTGTCATGTTTTTATTTAATACTTGTGGTGTTGAACCTCACCTGGTCTTTATTTATTCATTTATCTGATTATTTGTCAATCTGTTTTCTCCACCTCTTTAGCCCTATTTCCCCCATCATGTTTATCACCTGCCCCGACATTACCCTGGCAACCCCCATCACGCCCCCTCACGCCCACCTACTAAACTCCTTAAGGACCCCAGCATGGGACTAGTAAGTACACCAGTTAAATGCCGGACAAAGAGGCAGACACTTTTTAGTGCTTAATGTATATGGCCATATTAATGGCTTTTATTCCTCAAGTTGCTGGTTATATTCGTTTTTAATTTGCATTCATTTGCAACTCACTCATGCCTTAGGAATCAACAGGCTGTTATTGCTACTGTACCCTTAATACATCTGTATGCAAATAACTTCTGTTATGATTTGCTCAACTGTTTTTGTCTAGGAAGTATTGTTAGTTACAGACAGTGTTTGGCATGAAACCGAGAAAACTATTGAGCAGTTAATATATGACCCTGCTTTCCTTAACCCTCCTGTTATCCTCAAATTAAAGACCCCAGCAATTTAAACCTCCAGAATATGATTTTTATGAAGTTTATATGTCAATATGAAGTTTGTGTGTCAAGTACTTTGTTTATTTGTTTACTACCTAAAGAGCCATTAAATAACAAGCCAGAAAATAATGCCAACCGAGAATTTTGAGACATTAAACATTGAATGGGGTCAAATGGACTCCAAAGATAATAGGAGGGTTAATGTGTCCAGGTAAGGTGAATGGATTTTTTAGCTTGCAAAGATGACAGCAACAACATCATAATTCACACCATCACTATATTTCTCATGTCAACCATCTTTCCTGCCCTTACTAAATGTCCACACTAAAGATCTGTGTGTGTGTTCTAAATCTCTCTGATCCTCTCATTCTTCTGTCTGTCACACTGTGTCCCTTCATCAGGATATAATCAGAGAAGACTCCAGTGAGGGTCTTCCCTCTCCTACATCCCCCTCTATGGTAACTTATGGAGTGTGTTTATATATGTGCCAACAATATGCAGTAAAGCCTTCTGTTGCTGTGTTGACAATGAACACACACACAGACATTTACACTCATGAAGCTAGCGGCATGTGACACTTGATTCTCAAGTGGGGCTGCGACAATAGCTGTCCTATCTACGCCTGCTGTGCTTGAACCCCTAACCTTGACTGTTCTCACATTTATATGATCTGCTGCTGGATCAATGCATATCTTTTTACACATTTGACTGTGAAATAAAGTTAAGTGCATCAAAAATGTTCACATAAATAAATTGGCAGTTTGCCCAAAAAAACAGTAAATTAGTAAAAATTCCCAGCGATGCGATGAACGAATCTTCGTCTCATTAAAACATTATAGCGTTTTTCTTGTAGTTTCACAGTCTATCGCACTTAACAGTGTATATAGGAATTCTGGCTGATTCTGATTATAAGATCATTATTTTAAAGTTATAGGTGACGGCGGATATGATGCCAGTATTATAACTTTTTTGTTTGTTTAAACTTTGACATGCTATGGATTAAGTTCTGGCATCAGTATATTATAATCAAAGATTAAACTGGGTCTTACATTTTAAAACTTTGTATAGAAGATAAAAATTGCTGTATACTGTTAGAATCATAATAGTAAGCCATTATAAATCTATCGTCCTTTATCAAACAATGGCAATTATTTTATGGTTTTATCTATATCTATAGAAAAAGTTAATATAGAATTCTTCAGTATTTTGTATGCTCTCCGTGTTGCCCTACTGATGTGACAGCATGCACTGGATCTGGCTGGACATGTTTGTGTAAAACCTGATGATCCATGTTCTCCCAGCATGATCTGAGAATGATCCAAACAACATCTTGTGTTTCAATGGAAGCAAAGGTACAAAGGTTAACATGATCAGATTTTCTTTTTGATTTGTGTCCCAGAAATAGTACAGGCTTAAATACTATGTGAAATCTCAGTTTTTAATGGGGATTATTGCACTGTATATACAGTATAATACATATAGAATTTTAATGCAATATAAAACCAAAATAAAATATTATTACTGCTTTACAGTGCATGGCACCGTTTATGCCATGTTTGCATAAACAGTGCTAAATAAACCCAAAATAAATGCTCTTTATGGAATAGCCACAATTGTAGCTCATTTGATTCACACCTCTGTCATTTGATTGGCTCTTTGATCTGTCCTCCGTGTTGTTTCTTTGTTCCGTATCGCGTGAAAGCGGCTGCGGTCAGAGTCTGTATGGATTAGCATCAGGATGGAATGCTGAACGAGGCTGTTCTTATCAGCACAGAGAGACGCTTCCTTCAGCGTTCACACCCGTTTCCTCATTCCCGGCCCCTCACGCTAATTAAGCTCTTATCGCCCAATTCTACCACTCGCCCACCGGGGTGGGGCCATTTTGGAATGAAATTTCTTCTCACCATGAAGTTGAAAAGTCTGTTTAAGTTCCCTCTGTTTCCCTTTTTTCTTTCTGTACTGTATGTCTGTCTTTTCCATCATTTGCCTTTTTTCGTTTTCTGTAAAATGTTGTTTTTCAGTTACTTTGCTGCATCAATGTACAGATGATTTTGATCAGATTAGACTAGTTAAGCTATTAGACAGTTTGCATGCTAATACCCAATTCATACCTTTAGTAAAATCAAGTTCTTTATATACAACTGCATTGGACTTGGTGTGTAATATAGTGTGTAAGTCCAGTTTTTAAAAAATGCCTCTTGACCTGTTTTGGCATTTTGTTTTTTTCTGTCTAGCTGTTTTTGAACCCAAGACTGTGTCTTAACAAATCACCCATTTTGAAATGCATTTGATTAGTATTCAGTTAACCCAAAACAAACATTGCTTCCTTAAGACCATCTAGTCTTTCAGGTCAACTACCAATAGTTATAATTATGTACTGGTTCTCACTCCTACCAGCCAGAAATGATGTTTATGTGTATGTCGGTTTGATTGATTTTAATGATTATGACTTAAGCATGTGACCTAATTCCTCTTTTCCATCCCCTTTTTCCCCTCCTTTCCTCTCCTCTTTTCATCATTCCCAGATAAAATCACAACCCTACAGAGTGAAACAGGTACAAACATTTAAACCCTTTGGTTTTCTCATGCTAATTTAGGCTAATTTCACTTTAATCATGTAAGCAGCCAGTTCCATGATGATAATTCAGTTTAAATTTTCACTATATGGCCAGAAGTATGTGGACATATGAAGACCACACCCACATGTATGCTTGACATTTAAGGCCAAAACTATTAGCATTAGTAGGGATTAGGCTCATCCTGAAAGCCTTCACTCCTCCATTGGATTAACATGGATGCAGTGATTTGATTCCATTTAGACACCAGCATCAGTAAAGTTACTGCCATGGTTTGGCTCACAGTTTTCTAATTCAATTGCGGATAAAGGTTCTGTAGGATTTTCCAGACCAGGCTCTTTACAGTTTCTTTATGGACCTTGATTATGGCACAGAGGCATTGTCAGGACCACCCCGAAAGTTGGAACACACAGTTTTAAGAGTGTGATTGTATAAAGTGGCAATAGGGTTTGTTTTTACTAGAATGAAGGGCTCTGGCAAACCTGGTAATTGGAAAGTGGTGTCCACATATTTTTGGCCTTGTAGTCTATATTACTCCTGGTGGAAAATGTTTGGTAATACTTTGTGCAGTGTCTTAGATACATTACATATACTTAGTATAGTATTAACAGTAAATTATGCAACTACATGCAACTAACACTGTATCAACATTAGACACTGTCCACACTGCACCCTATGTAATTACATTATGTAATTTTGGGATAATGATTGTCTTTTGCATATTCTTGCTAAACTCCTATTCAATAAGTAAAGAGCTCCAAGTCAAAGTTACTGTTTAAACACTAAACTTGTAGCTCTCTAAGACATTTTCAGTGTATTTTGACATTTGTGGGAAATAGTTACCTGAGACGTTGACTATAGACTTGGCAGACAAGTCTGTTTTATTCTACATAACGGTCTCATCTTATTGTGGCTACGGTTTTGAGATCACATGAGGCTACGGTTTTGAGATCACATGACCAGCTGTAAACTCTTTCTGTTGTATGTTTTTTTGTACACATGCCTGCTGATGAGGTTAGGATTACTTAACAGCAGTTTTTTAGGTGATCATAGTTGGTTTTAAAACCTATGTTGACAATTCAACATCTCTCATTTTGTCATAAAAGAATCATGGCATCACATCAGATGTTTCCCAAGCAGGCTGAACCAAAAACCGATCATGGTCAAATCTTCATTCCATGAGGAACAAGCTTGCATGTTGCTAATGTTGAGTCACCTATAACATTAACCTCACAAGACCTCCAATGATTGGAACCACTTCAACATTTACTTTTACAAAAATACTGGGCTATCTGGGCTAACTGCAACAGATCTAATGAGATCAGTAGATCAACCTTTACACACAGCAAACTGGGTCACTTAACCACTAACGAACAGACCAGTTGAAAAATCAACACCACAGAACTAGACACCTCCCATTGTTCTCAACACAGCCGCCTACACTGGAAGCGTTTATTGCGTCATCAGTTGATGAATGCCCTGTTTCTAATTTTGATGCGCTGGCGTGGCTGCGTCAGCCGCGTATTATGCCTCATTGTCTAAAGTAAACCAATTTTTTATATGAAAGACTGGCTGGTTTAAATTTTGTTTTTCACATTTTTGAAAATAAGTCCAGACAAAAGCTTGAAGCTGATTAGTCCATTGTTGGTCCACATTGTTGGAGACGTACAGCTTCAGTGCTTCCAGTGTTGACGGCCTCACCCAGTGTTAGCCAATTACAGCGGCTGTAATTTAAAGGGACTGTTGCTTTAAAAAAAAAGCATTAAAAATGCACTTTACTGTCTGCGGTGCTTGTCATTCATGACCTCAGAATATAGCAGATCTCCATATTTTATCCTGTATTTCACTCTGTGATGTTGTATTGTTGGTTTTTCTTTTGTATGGGGAGCATGCTGCAGATAATGCATCACTGCTGTCTCCTCTTGAGTTGCAGTGCTGTCGCATGGCATGGCTTTGATTGTGCTAATGCTTTGCTATCACAGAAAGCATTATAAGTGAGTAGAATGATTAACTTGTTGTTATACATGTGCGTGCAGGGCTGTGGTTCTGGGGTAGCTGGTGGGTCCCAGGTCCTCAGTACACTGAGCATTGATGCAGTGTGTGAGAAATTCCGACAGATCCAGGGCTTGGACTCCTGCATGCTGGAAGAGTACATCAGCACAGTTAAAAAGGTACATAATAACAGCATCCTATAGTGTTCATTAAAGAGGGTACAGACTATTTAAAAGTGAAGTATGCGATTTTAGGCACTTTGTACAAACAAAAGCACTTTTTTGATGCATTGTGGTGACTACAGCATTCATCAGTCTTAACCGTTTAGCCCTGTTATTATAAGAAAAAAAGTAAAGAAAAAAAGAAAATTTTTCTTCAATTATGGGAAATGTATGGTTTGACAAAGTAAAATTTAGCTACAACTCTCACTAAGCTTTATATAGGCTAAATGTTCAGCCCGGTTACACATTTTGACAATATTTTTTGTTTATTCAATGTTTATTGCTAGAAAATAATACATGTACACAACTAGTTTTATTTCCAAAAATATAGTAAGAGTGGCAAAAATTCCCAACTTTATATACTGTTTAAGTATATATAAGCATACCGAATAAGTTGTCTGTTCCAATATTATCATATAACCTTAAACTTCTAAGTCAACATTTTCTAATGGCTTTGCTGACTTTCAAATTCAGTCATAGGCCTTATTTTGTACCCCATTTGTTAAATTCGCCAGTAAACAGTTGTCTAAAAGAGAGAAAAAAAAGCATAGGGTGTGGTAAATTCATCCATCTCTGTAAATACTCATTCATCTATTGGAAAGGCTAGCTTTGTCAGCTCCATGTGGTGCATACAGAGGTTTCACAATAAGGGCTTTCTTTCCATTGGACAACATGTGAAGGATGCAATGACATTTCTGATGTCTCTGTTAGACATCCATTAGTCAACCTGCCAGCTGTGCAGCCTCAGCCTGCATACTTAAATATCTCTATTGTTTTAAAAGTGAGCTTTGTTTTGCCCTCCTACTTACCAGTGCTCACCAAGTACCAGTTGTTTTCCTGTAGATCTGACTGGAGATGTCTTCCAAATGCCAGAGTCGTATGTATGTAAATTCTTTAGTTTTATTTGTAGGCCAATGTGAACGGCCGGGTTCTGTCGCAGTGCAACCTGGATGAGCTCAAGAAGGAGATGAACATGAACTTTGGAGACTGGCATCTGTTCAGAACCATGGTGAGATGTCAAGTGACTTGTTAATTGTTGCTTAGATGCCTGCATGCTTAGATATTAACAGTATGGTGTTCAAACATCCATTAATGGTTTGTAACGATAAGGATTTAATGCTGTAAGCTAATCTCTCTATAGTGAAAGAAGCAGGATGGGGCTGAAATAAGGAACACATGTAGCCGTGTTGATCAGATTTCCATTTGCGCTTATACAAACGAATGTTGTGTTGCCAACAAGCAGGCAGCCATCTGGTCCAAGATGGCTGCTTTCTGGATGAAGGAGGGTTATTGTCAGTGGGAGCTCGGTGTCCACTTGAAGATCTGAATAGCTTGACGCTCACAAGAAAGTAGCATTCTTTAGACTGGAAACAAGTCCAAATGGAAGGACTTGGGGCTAGTCGTAATATTGGCATGCCTCAAAAGTTTCGCAGCACTTTGGCTATTATGTACTTTTTCTCAATGCCTTAGTGAAGCATGTAATATTTTTGCTTTGGTTTTGTCCATGTTGTTTAAACTGTTAATACTAATAGCCTGGTTAAATAGAAACAAGCTGATAGTGTGCACAGAAATGCACTTGCAATAGACATCTAAGGGGAAATGTTTGCCTCATTGACTTTCAAAGTAAGCGCATAACATACAAAGGGTAAATAGAGCATAACTGTAGCTTGACTTGTTGGAACCAAGAATATCTCTTATGTTTTTTTAGCATACAATGTATAAAATGTACAGGAACTGGCCTTTTTATGTTTGCTAAATACAAACACCATCAAACAAATGTCCTCAACACTAAACTCATTATGCACCACTGTAGTTAATGAAAACTCTCTGTTGCTATTGGTTCTATTTAACTGTTATAAAATCTGTGCTGTAGGTTCTAGAGCATCGTCAAATGGAGCAGCAGCTGTTGCGTGATGAATCGGGGGCGTGCAGCGAGCAGGGCAGCAGCGTGTTAACTCAACCTCAACCTCACAGACCCCCTGAAGCACCACGAGATGTAACGATAAACCCAGAGAACTTCTCATACAACCTCAGTTTGAGCTTTGAAGAGCTCAGCAGCGTGGGCCTGGAGGAGCCTTCAAGACAACACAATGCCCAGTGGCTGGTGCGTGGTACTGCTGTGCACACAAACGGCGTCAGTCGGTCAACGGTGACGTAAAGTCTGTAGACGAACACAGGTGCACACCACGCGAAGACAATAATTACACGCATGGAGGCAAACACAAACATATGCATGCATGAGAACAAAGAAAATAAACAGAAGTTTGTTTGTTGTTGTTGCGTTTTTAGCAACCAAACGTTTTCTTCACCGTTGCGTTTTTTGGAAACTCTAGAACTTAGCTTCTGCTTTTTCAAAGTGTCTCATCAGAATGAAAATAGCATGTGGTTTACTGGGTGAGAAACGGAGTGTTTTCTGACCTGGATGGGCAGAGGAAGTAAAGAGCTGACCACACACACGCTAGCTCTCTATCACACAGAGATAGCTATTTCTGCACTTATCTGTGGCAACACTTGGCAAGGTGTCACTGCACATTGCCACACACAAACAAGAGCTCATAATCATTTAGATTAGCATCATGGATGTTTGTGGTAACGATCGCTCTGTGTTGTTTTGCTTCTCTTGAGAGGTAGTTCTGAGGTAGCAGACCTTCACAGACTTTCCACAGAACACAATAAGAGATTTCAGTGGTTCTCAGATCAGTTGCTGGAGATCCACATTACTGCACTTTTTGGGACATTGATAAACTCTGAGTGTCACAAGGGCGACATATAAAATATGCACTGCTGAGGATCTCAGGAACAGGATTAAGGATTACTGACATATTCCAAGTTTTCAAAAGCCACATGCTAGCCTTATGCAGGAAACAGTGCAAAATTTAAGCCCTTTTTGACTGGAAAGTTTGACTTCTTATTTTATATTCTTATTTAAGATATTTATATTAAACACCCACAATGTATTTAAGAATGCATTTGTGTTTAGTTTCTTATGCTCACCCTTCTTAGTCTGTGGTGTCAAGTTTGCCCCGCTTGCATGCAAACAGCATTTCTTGTGTGTATTGCAAACTTTTATGGTGTTCTTTGCATGTTTGAAGCTTAAGGCAACGTTCACCATGTTTGTTTGCTTTATGAATAGAATCAACAATTTATTTTGAGTGACTGGTTTCTTTAAAAATCAAATTTCTGTGTTTGCCATCAAAATATTGCTCTAATATTGCTTTAATATATTTTTCTCATATATTACTGCATTTATAAATCGGCCTGTTTTCCCCTTTAGGCCGGCAGTCGAAGGACGCCAAGTATATCTAGCCTGAACTCTCAGGAATCTTCCAATGACATCTGTAGGCTGACTGATAAACAGCAGGCCGAGTACCGTAATGCCTATCAGGAGTACATCTCCCACATGGCCCATCTGGAAGTCTCTGCTGCTGGCCGAGAAAGTCCCGCTCAAGCTCTGGCCAGTCAGTTCCTCCCATCCAGCTCTGAAGAGAACGCCAAGGAAGGGGAACAGGAGGGGCACAGGCCCTTTGCAAATAAGAGCTCAAAACATGGAGAAAGTGTGGTGGACTTCTCCTCTGCTCCTGACAGTGGCCTGCTAGACCCCATCACAGAGGAAGATGAGAAGTCAGAGCATGGATCTGCCTCCAAAGTCCCACTCCGATGCAAGACCAAAGGTCAGGGGCCGCGTTATCATAGCGTGCCCAGTGATGAAGAAGAGTCCGGGGATGAGGAGACGGATGCCACCCCGCTGCTAAGGGAGGAAGCGTGGGCTGCAGGACAAGGTCTAGGCCTAATCTCTGACAACATGCAGGATAAGAAATCATCTGACTCTGGAGTGAGGTCTAGCAGGAGCTCATCTGACCACTCGCTACCAGATGAAGACCACGAACCAACCCAGGAGAAGAAGTCTAGTGAGAAGGAGGAAGGGGAGGCCCAACTTATCGAGCTGGTTCTTGAGAGTCCAGTGAAGAAGCGACTCCTGCCACACAGGTTAAGTAACCTGCAAGACGAGGCCATGGCTCGTATGTCCATCTGCTCGGACGCACCATCTGAGAGCAGCCTGCTAGCCAGCAGTCCTGAGGAGAGCTGGCCTGCTCCCGCTGTGAGCAACCTCAACTGCTCACCTGATAATACCGCACTTAACAACAACATCAACAACAGCACCCAGCAGTCCATGCTGCAGCAGGAGACGCAGAGCTCCACTGATTGCCCTTCGCTCATTATATCGCCCGGGTCCAGCATAGTGACCAACCAGAACCTGCGTAAAATCCACCTGAATAGATCCACATCCACCGGACCTGCCACTGACACTGAAGAGCGAGAAAGCGTCCTCTAAGAATCTACGGGAGGTTCTTGAACCACTGATGAGGTTCTTCAAGCTAGTATGTGATCGTTGACAAAGCAAAAATGCTAAACAAAACTAAAAATGTTAAACATAGCTAAAAATGTGTCGTTTTGCTGTGTGGAGAATCAGTTTGTGTACTGTAATTTTATAGGTGTGTTTTTTAAATGTGTGGAGTGATTACATTCTTTTCGTAATTAACACAGATTCAGAATTATCTTCAGAGTGTTCCTAAATGTACTGGAATGGTGATAAACATAGTGTGGCTGTTGGTGTATTAAAAAAACTATAAACAGGAAAGCTGTTGTGAAGCTGTTGTGATTTGTTTAATGTTTTTCATGCTCTGTTGCAGACATTAAAGATGTAGTCTAGATTGCGGTGTAATATTATAATCATCAGGTAGAGGGGAGATTTTACCACACATAGACAGTGTTGGTGTTTTGCTGTGACTGGTATTGTGCTGTTATTTATTAGTAAGTGAATACACGATTTATTCAGGTCATCCCTATAGTTTGTTTGACTTTGTATTAAGATAAGTGACTTTTTTGTGAACATCAGTGTTACATTAAAAGCAAAAGCAAGAAATGTAATATTTAATAGTGTTCTGTGAGTCGTGATTTTTGTGTGTGCCACGTGTTGACATTTGTGACATTTTCTTATCTTAATAAACCTGTTGAATACTCTATTGAATACACTGGAGTCATTTTATTATAAATTGAATGCATTATATGCATCAAACACATGCTGTGATTAAAATGACTGTTAAATTTAAGTTGCATTTGTGCTTTAAGTTTTTTGATATGCAGGTTCCAGGCCCGTGCAGGTGTGTTGGACCCTCAGATCCTGTCAAAAACATTTTCCAACATCACGTGAGGTAAATATTTTAATATCACTTTCAATAATGATAAATTTATGTTTGTTATATTTAATGTTTTGACCTCCTGTAAAAGATGCGAATTGCTTTTTTCTGGTGTGATGTATGGCTGCCAGCAGGTGGCGCACTCTTCATAGCAAGAACAGGAATGAATGCGTTCCTGTCGCCTTTACTAAAAGGAGTTACAGTTCACGCTTTAATGTCTTTGCAAGAGCAGTTTTTATGAAAATAAGTGTTGTGTTGCCGTGTTTTATACATTATTTGCGCTGAATGCACATGCCACAAAATAAAATTCAATTTCACGCATGAAATTTGTTTAAAATAAGTACGTCGTTCCCAGCAAACAAATTCAACCCTTTTGATCCGAGATGTAATGCTGTCATTCAGACTCTATCTCCCATTTATCAAGCTCACTTTCTGCAGACCAAATGGCATAAAGTTGCGCCATTTTGGTCAACGAGTGTTGCTGTATTTGAACGTTAACGCGCTGTTGTGCGGAACAGTTTTCAGCCTCTTCTATTAATACAGACTTAAGTAATGCATCCGGATTTCGCTCGTCTGGCTACAAATTTAGGCCTGCAAACAAGTATTTTACACAACCCAAAATCTTACTTTTTTATATAAAGTGACATTTCATCCATACATGGTAAACGAATAGCGGAATCTATGCGGTCTGAAGCTTTATGTTTGACATCGAGACACCTTCAAGAAATTGTTTTGCGACACAGAGAATTCGTAAACAAAACAGCGAGACCATATGATCTGTGTACAGTTACTTAGTAGACAGAAACCCCTTTTATAGACAGGAATTACATTTTAAGCAGCCATATGGCAATGTAAAAGATTGATTCAGATTCTGTCAGTAATGGACAAATGTGACATGGGTCAGTCAATGACAGGCTGGAGTACTGGATAAAAAGAGACAAGATCAATATACAGTACAATGTGGGTTTTCCTGCAACAGTATTGCTGGATCAACACTTTACACACAACAATATCGGACCACTGTCAAATAAAGCATTTGATTTATTTTGTATTTTAAAAAAAGGTACGATTTACAATATTACTTTTATAAAAAGTCTCAGCATACAGTATAACACTTTGCAGATACTGACAGTCCAATTTCTGCAACTATACAAGATCAAACTCGGAGAGAGTTTTCACAAGGTTTCATCATGTCATTTTCAAATGTCCAGTCCTTCATGTGCCAAAACAATTGACCAAAAAAAAGACAGACTTAAACTTTGTACAGTAACTAACCACGTCTTTTCCTATTCACACGGTCTTCACAAAAAAAGAAAAAGACTTCTCACTGTAGAGAAAAGATTCCTTGTGGTCATTTTCATTTTGTTTCCCGTATATTTTTAGGGAATATAGTGCTGCTTCCTCTTGGAAAAAGGACCAAAAAGTCTTTTTAGAAGATAAATAATGTCCAAACTTATAACACATCACATGGATTGTCCTTTAAGAAGCAAAAATGTCTCTTGATTCAATTAATTACAGGAAAGAAAAAAGTCCAGGCTGAGAACAGAAATTGGAGGAAAAGTCGGTTCCCAGGTCCTGTGTGTTCATGTGTCTTAACCAAACACCTGCAAAAGATTGAGAAAGAGGCGCATTTAGAGAATGCAAACAGGGCAGAGATCCGGACAGCCTGGCGCCAGAGAGGAAGCCGCAGTTTGAACATTTAACCAAACACTCAGAGACTGAGCAAAACCCTGGGCTCCAGATGTACACGAGCACAACTTCTGCTTGCGCTCAATGGACGGATCTATACATCCAGCCCCAGCTGGCGCTTATTATATACTATAACTTAACGGAGTGCGTGTCATAATAGTCTTTATGCGACCCGATTAGACATTTTAACAACATAAACGCTCATTGACAGTACATGTCGCACATATACGGTAGTAGCAGAGGACATAAACGTGACAAACATTTGTCATATTTTAAAGTATATACTGTGGATTTCGTTTAAAACACTGCATTTACCTTTTTAACGGTAAAGTGTCCTGCTGTCCTCTGTGGCCAAGTCTGACTGAAACTCCGGTGTCTAAAGATAGGGGGGAAAGCTCAGTTATTTGTGCACTGCCACATTTAAAGCGAAATCAATGAATTACTGGCACGTTTTAAAGAAAATGCACGTGCAAAGATAAGCATGTAAAGTAAAAGCGTGATACTTAGTTTTACGGCGTATTCGCTTCTGTTCATGCATTCAACAGACCATGCAGAAGATCACTGGTTTACCTGTAACGAGAGGATGCTGATGTCTGTGTTAAGCGTTGTCAGGGGAGTTCTGGACGTCCCCTGCCCTGCTCGCGGGTGATGCAGGCTGGTGATCGCCGAATTGGAGTCAAGTGCAATCTGCAGGTCCAGGATATAATCGATGACATGTTGCAGGATTTCCATTTTGCTTACTGTTTTGTTCTGTGGGATACTGGGCACCAGTTCCTTCAGTTTAGAGTAGCAGTCGTTCATGTTGTACAGCAGGCTTAGGGGATCGTCCACAGGGGTCTTGCTCCGTGTGATTCCCAGACTGTGCTCCGTCACGGTCATGTTGTTTTTCCGGAAAGACCTCACTGGACTTATCGCCTTCATGTCGACACTTCTGTTAGTTGTTTCGTTTCAAGGATCGCTTTTGGGATCGAGATCTCCTCTTTTCACTGAGCTGTTGAAGCAAACGCAGTGGATTAGCGAGCTGTCATCGCTGAATATATACCCAGCTGGGTGGGTTGTTCACGCGCTCCTCTGCGTTGCGCTGATTGGTGTAAACGGTCGTGTCGCTCATCGGTGTCGCGCCGCGCCATTGGCCGCGGGGCTGAGCTATCAAGCCCCTCCCATTTCTTCCGCGTTCTTAACCAGTGAAAGCGCGAGTTTAGGGTGGCGCTGCCTGCCTTCAGCCTCCACGGGTAACGTCTCAAATCAGTGTACCTGTTTCCGATCAGCAGAATTAGTCGCAAGTGTATGTTTGTTAAATCGCTTTCTTTTAGACGCCACAACAAAATATCAAAACAAACTGTTTGATGTACTATTTTACACTGAGTATTATAAGATATAATGCAGATGAAATAGTATATATTTTGTCTATTAATAATTGAATTAAATTTACAGTCCACAATCAAGAATCATATCAAGTTACAAAGCAGTCTCATGTAGTGACCTTTATGTACAGGCCTACTGCTTTATGTGGGCTAATATGATGCACTAACATCATATCATTTGACTTACGCGAGCAGTCGCTTGCGTACTATCACCAGTGTTAAGTTTGTGTGCTCGGCCTTTTGTGTTGTGGTCTTAGTGTTTGTTTAAACCCATGAATGCGGGAGATTAGTGAAGCAGTCTTGGGCCTTTGATGAGGGTCGTTTAGGGTGTAATAGTGATGACAGTTGGTCGGACTGGAGACAGGAGATCCACTCATTCAACACCTTCTGCTTTCAAGCGCAGGCAGTGAGGAATGCGTGTGGTAGATGGTCAGAAAGTTTTTA